>CM029533.1:28595091-28845135 GCA_017141395.1 Laodelphax striatellus | reverse complement strand
CATTAACTACCCACTGTCCTGATTCATCTGAAAAACACGATCTATTGTCATCATTTTCGCATTGGAAAAAGCCGAAACCACTGATCAAACCGTGAAAAGAGATTCTAGAAACGTAAAGAACGTGTGTAGGGGGACATTAAGCTGCAAAAATGGACATTATTGACCGTTTGAAAATAGTAATAATTTCTTGTTTTTACCGTACTAGTGCAATGTTTTTGCAATGCTCGAAACAAGATGTTCTTAATTCTTCTCTCTTCAAACTCCGGTGTAAACGCGGCTTTAAGCCGAGTTTACACCGGAGTTTGAAACACGAGTTGCAAACAGAAGTTGCAAACATCTCTAAAAACGCGCATTTTTAGACGAAACATTTCGCTGTTGCAAACAGTTTTTCAGTGTTTGCAACAGAAATTTTTGTTTCCACCTGAAGTCGGTAAAGATCAAAGGGAGTTGCAAACTTTTGTTTGCAACACTAGTTTCGGTCACTATGTGCCGTTGAAACACGAAACAGAAACATTTCCCCGCCATCCTCTACGCTGCCACCTCCTCTCCTCACGTCATCGCCTCGCACACCTCAGGTACAAACAAAGATATGGTTGATTTTGATATCTTGAACAGGTAACTCAAGCTTGTGTATGAATCTCCGGTAGCTAAAAAACGCAAGGTTACGGCTAGTTTTTCCGTTACAGAAATAGCCTTTCGGTAATTCGTATCCATTTTAAATTTTGTGACCAATCATTAAAGTTATATATTCAAAATCCTCACTGGTCATTCTTACAAAGTTTTTAAAACTTCCGTCCGTTCTCAGTTCACCTGATAGAGGGTCGACATCATCTCTATTTAAATCGTCCAACAGGTCGTTTCCACTGTACGTAGCTCTGGAGTTCAGAGACGGCCTCACCCAGTATCGTCTCGGCCTACGTTGCTTTGACACGACACACGCCGCCGCGGCTAAAATGACATCCTCGGAAGGACTGATCCCAGGAACCAGAACATAGGCGAGTCATAATCAAGGTTGAAAACATTTTCATGAAACATGGAAATAAAACCATGAAATAAAAGTTGCAAACTTTTATTTGAAACTACTGTTTGCAACTGCTGTTTGCAATAAAAGTTTTTATTTGAAACTTCGGTGTAAACGCGGCTTCAATAAATTTAACATTGCTTCTAAGTACATCAACTCTTCTTTCACCTTGTTGGGAACACACTAAGAATAACCAATAATGTTTATTTTTGACTTCTCTAATTTATCTTGAACTATGTTTTAGTTTAACTAAGCTTCTTGAATATTGAAGAAAAATTTATCTGTTGAATTCAACAATGAAGATCTAATACATCCAACTTTTTTAATTTATTTGCTACAGGATTTTGTCTCCTCCAAGAATTGAAGAACTTCTCAAAATAAGTTAATTGATGGGTTTAAACTCAAACTCCCTGGAAGAAGTTAATTGTATGTCTCTTATTATCCAGTAAATTCGAAAAAATGTATTCTGCAGATCAAACTAAAAAATCCATCACTTGTTACAGTGTTTTTCAAAAGAACAGACATAATATATTAAAATATGAAAAAGATAAGGGATCTTCTATATTAAAAATATCTCATATTTAAAATTTGTTTTTCGTAAAATACTGGAATGTAGCCTATAGTAATCTTTCATAATATGCTATGAGTATTTTGATACGTGTGATAATTTTAAATATAACTTACCAAAGTATCAGTAGCCTTGGTAGTCAGAATAGAATTTGCCCACTCAAAAAATGGTATTGTATTTATTGAATTGACCAAAGCACAATGTTGATAAACATTATTCCGTAAATTCATGGATCTAGACAAAGGTAACGTTATAAAATGTTACCGTTATAAATGTAATAACGGTATAAATGTTACAAATAAATTAAAATTATAACGTTAATCTATGGATGTAGATAGAGATAATGATGGTGCTGATAATGAGAAGCATTTAGTGGGAATTTGAGATGAATAGGACATGCACCACGCAAACAGTAGCAAATTAAATACCTGAATCAAGAATAACGTAGTGTAGAAATCCACTCTCCTATGATGATGTTGATGTGTAGATGATAGTGACTGATGTAAAAGATCGGCTGAAGGCTATTTTGTGAGAGTGAATAGGCGAATAATATGATTATATATTATAATCAGAGGGAATTACTGAATGGAGCGATTAGAGGACGAGGGGGTGGGTGAGGGAGACGGGTAACCTCGAGCGAAAAAGGCGAAGGTGCACCCTCTCCAATATATAGAACGTGTGACTGGCTTCATGGGCCAGTGAAAGTGCTCTATCAGAAAGAACGGACTTGTCGTAAATGAGCCATTTTCTCCTTTAATAGAAATGTTAGTGCACCAGCGGTATCATGTCTGATTATGTAATGTGATATACTAAATTATAGGGCATCCGAAGACTATGATGCTCAAGCAGCTCGTCCCCTACTCCCCCCCCCACCCCCCGTCCAGCTAAGTAAGAGGGGACGTGTTCGGAATAGCTGAACTTCTTGCAAAGTGTACGGTCTTCTCACGTCGACCATTGTCTCACAATAGCCGTATAGTATGTGCCCGCTTAAGGACAACCGTTTAACTTATCTTCTTTTCAGCTGTGAATCATCCTCATTAAAATATACCGACATCTATCAGCAGAAACATGGCCATTCAATGACCCTAGTGTTTTTAATGTTATAGTTACCGCTTCAACTTTGATAGCCGCCTTCACCTGACGATGCAAAACAGGTTAACTATCACCAGATAGTCTTGAAATCGAGATGAAAATAAATACGCCAATTATTAACCAATAATTCAACCTTGTGCGGAGGATCTACTTTTTGAATACTGAAGACTACAAATTATTATTCCACCTTCAACTACTCCACAAGAAAATATTCCCACCCTAGTTACAGTCTACAAATTAATTTCATGAATAGTAGATAGTAATTGATTAGATACGTAAGTCATTAATATTGTATTTTTCATATCACTCAATAATCTTGTCACAAATCTTGCTCAAGCAGCTAAGTAACTTTGATTATTTATTGTTAGATTGCTATTAATTGTTCCAGGTATGCTCCTGAACAATAGATACAAAATGATAGGCTTGGTACCAAATGCACAACGGTCTGTAAAGCCTTATCTCAGATGAAAATTATTACTTCTTAACCTTTATTTAAAATATAATATTAAAGGAGTTAATTAAAGGACTAATATTTTAAAGGAGTTCAGTCTGTAAAAGTTATTAATAATGGAAAATCAACTTCAATTAACTTCAGTGCAACTGGTCCTTAGTACCTAATCTTCCTTAGAATAAAATTTGATTTTTTCGAAATGATCTCTGCATTCACTCTGCAATCACTCTACCAAAAACATAACTATTGATCACAGCAATAAACAGTCTAATGATAAATATTGTTGATAATATTGATATTTTTTTATATAATTATTAATATTGATTATTATTAACATAATCAATTTAACGTTATTTGTTAACATTTTTATTACACATACAATTATGTGTGAACATTATTCATATTCTTATTGATTTATTGACATCCCCAGGATATTCTTTGTGAAATGATTAATTTCGTATTCATTTAATGAATACTGTTGGGTTATTTTAATCTCAAGTAGAATAATCATTGATGTATTTAGAAAAGGCTTGTGCACTTATTGTCGAATCCTGCTAAAACTTCAAATCGGAATCATCCTTTGCAAAACTCTACTGCTCTAACGGCGTGCTTTCAATTCAGTCCAATCCATCATTTATGATTGATAATTGATTACAAAATTCTAATTGACTTGCTATATATAATACTGAAGAGCTTTTTGAGAGAGCACTTTGAAGAGCTTTGAGCTTCTTCAGGATTGTGGCGGAACTCTTCAGAGTATTAAAATTAAATTAATAAAATAATATTTAATAGAATAATCAATTGAGAATTCCGTTCTATTAATTATTATAAAAGCAATTGAATAGTTGCAATATCCCATTCACTTCTAACCACCATTTTTTTAATGAAATCCATTAATATTTTATGAAGTTAGAGGTTCTTGTTTGTTGAATGTTCCAGAGATGAACTAAAATTCTCATCTGTGACGAAGTATGACCCACAAAATGTCAGGTCTTTAGAGTAATACTCCACTGTCAAATAAAGAGAGAATAGTTTCACTTTTTGCTTACAGTTTTCACGAGTAATTGTGAATTACTTGAAGCTACCGGTGCTAAAACGCAATAAGAGGGCACTCTCAAGTTGCAGCCGCTTTCTATGCTCGATAATTCACAGGTTTAAGAGTTGTTTTTGTTTTTTCTCCTCTTCCCTGTGTTCCATCTTACCGAGCTTGAACTGCCGACTTCTCTTTACTCAGAAAGAGTTAGCGGAAATTCTCAAAGTGACATTTGTTTGCTCAGGTAAAAGCGTCTGCTATTTTATCTTCCACATTAGTGCATGAGAAAGAAACCAGGACAAGTCAGTACAAATATTGATCTGGCAGAGTAGTTTATTGTATTAGAATTCTCTTGGCATTTCTCCGTTCCGTCGATTTTTTCACCCATGTTTCGTGCCAATATTCAAATGTCATACAGTATTTTACTTCTCAACATATGCAATCAGTTTAGAACTAAATATTTATTTAAAGATAGAGTTCGTGAATAGCAATTGATTTGAAGTTTTCATGGGAGCATTCATCTTTCTGTATCCTCAATAAGGATACGAAAAGGATTCCTTATCAAGATATGCACTTATCATGTGGATTAAAAATTGATCATTACTTATGGGAGACTAACAGATAGTTTGCAAAAGTTCAATGAATATAAGAGTTTTCATCCTAGAGTGACTAACATAAATTGAAGTGTTGAAAAAATTACTTTCGTGTCAAATTGAGATGATGTCCAATCTCAATATAAATCAAAAAAATATATAATTAATTAAACCAACAAGACAAGAAAAAAGTTGTAAGAGTGAATTTCAGTTTTATTTCGATTCGATTAAATTATGGGAAGTACTATTATACGAGTACAGTACTACGCTTGTCAACGATTACACTATATACTCTTTAACATTTTGAGTTGAACAATTCTCTGACATTCAGTAAGGAATGATCCATTACATCCGATTCTACTGTTCAAATGGACAAGGACCAACATAATAAATTTACAATCTCATAATATTCAGTTTCCAGTAATGTACAGAGAGCCTGATTTTTTCTTATTTTCTTAAACCCTTAAGGTATTGATATGAAGAAACCGTCGAGTTTGGTTATACCATAACCATAGACAACAGTATAGTTAGTCGATGGTATACCTTTTATAACTTTGCACTCACATAATTTTTATAACAATGGAGAAGTGAATTAAATCATGGAATGAAACTATTATGAAAATTGGAAAAACAGAATTGGCCCAATAGTCTCGACTAAATATTTCTGTCGTGGCCGTATTCGAAACATGATGGTGTCATATCTATCACAAGAATTTCAGGATCAACTTAACTTGTTTCTGAAATATCATGAAAAGAAAATTGTACCATGAAATTAATGTGGAACAGTGAATAACTGTGAGATTTTATTAGTTCTATTTTTCAATATAGGGAGTCTAACTATTATAGGGTTGTACTTTCTTCAACAAACTTTAGCGACTTAGGTCAAAATGAAATAGCTTATTAGTCTCAGACTAGGTTCTAGGGTAAACAAACAAAACAAAAATTAAAAAAAAAAATTAATGTCGAGATCATATTCAGTACATGATGATGTCATATTGATTATGAGAGCTCCGACTAATACTCGATTTAGGAGATACTGATTTAGAAGAGTCCATCTCTACTTGTTTCCAAATTGATTAGATTCGATAGGTGGCATGAGAAAAGTGGGAAAGCAACCGAGAGCCACAACACGACTGCAGCGTATATTTCGACTCGGAAGTAAAGTGAAGCGTCGTGCGCTTCTAGCCTGAGCCAGCTGCGGCTGCATACCTTCCAGCTAAACTGAAATCAATTTCCAAGCATTATGCTCTTCCCAGTCTGCCTGCTATTCGGCATCGATGGTCTGAAAATTAATTCCAATGCCTGAGCGCCTCTAGAACAAATTACGGCTAATTTAGTGATGGGATTGAGGAGGGGGCTGCGAGAGAATGAGAGGAATCGAGGGGAAGAGAGAGAGAAAGAGAGAGATCAAGCAGGAGAAAAAGGAAAAGAGAGAGAATATGAGAGAAGAAGAAAGGATGTGTGTTGAGGAAAGAGAAGAAGAAGAAGAAGAATAAGAAGAGGAGAAGAAGAAGAAGAAGAAGAAGAGGAAGAAGAGGAGAAGAGGAGGAAGAAGAAGAAGAGGAAGAAGAAGGAGGAAGAGGAGGAAGAAGAAGAAGAAGAGGAAGAAGAGGGGAAGAAGGAGAAGAGGAAGAAGGGAACCATGAGATAAAGAAGAAGAGGAAGAAGAGGAGAAGAAGGAGAAGAAGAAGAAGGAGAAGAATACATGGAGAAATGGAAAATCGAGGAAAAATGGAGGGGGAATGTGTTCTGAAGAAGTGATAGGAAAAGAGTGATAAAGTGGAAAAGAGGTTATGTGTAGAAGAGAGAGAAAATGGAGAAATAGCGAGAGATATAGAGGGAGGGAGATAGAGAGAATGACATAATGAGAGGGTTTGAGAAAGGAAATGAATGAAAGCAGAAGAAATGGAATGGGATATGAAGTGGAAAAGAGATCAGATGGAAGAGTATATGAGGAGCAGATGAAATGAGAGGGAAGAGATTATCAAATGTGCCAGAGAGAGTCAGAGAGAGAGGAAGATAGAGACTGGAGATAACTCGATTAGCACGACTGTGAGATGTAAGAAAGAGTATGAATAGAGAGAAAACAACTGAGATAGTAAGACTGTGAGGAGTAATATAGAGTAAGGTGAATGAGGAGTAAGGAGAGATTGAGTAAAGCGTTAGAGCAAAGAGTTTTGAGAGTAGGAGGGAGAGAGAGAGCGAATGAGGAGAAATATACATGAGAGAGCAAGAAGTAAGAGGTGAGTCATAATGATAGGGAGTGAAGAAGAGTTTACGCGAAGGGGAGTTATTATTTATTTAAACTCGCACTATAACAGGAGTTCATACTGATTTATATCACTGCTCGCAGGTATGAAAAATGCCAGTCGGTGGGTGTGAGTAGAGGGTGTAGCAGGGTGGAGAAGCCTAGTGAGTAGTAGGAGAGAGATGCGGTGTAGGAGGAGGAGGATGAGGAGGAGTAGGAGGGGTTGGAGGAGGTAAGAGAAGAGGGAGAAGACGACTGGACAAGAGAAGGCGGTTGAAGATTTACTATTGACGCAGGCACCGTGAGAAAAAGCGAACATTTACTTTCTCTATTGCTTGAATTCGCAGCGAGCCTACTTACAGACTCGGCAACAGAACGATTCGAGTCCAATTCATACAAACACCGAATACTGGACGTTTGAAAGAGGAAGGTGGTCCAGTAAAGCAGCGCAAGAGAGACGGAGATAAGAATGCAGATAAACGCGAATAAGGCATAAACCGTGTGAGGGCTGATAACGTATTGTGCCTAATCAGGGAGCCGGTTATACCCCCAGGCAAAGGTCATACGGCACCAGGTATGTGTGTGTAGGATACGACTGAATATATAAAACAACTAGGCCGTGCTGGTATGTAGCGGGTCTCCACGGTAGATTACGGTCAGTTTTCATGTAACAAACCATAACGCACCGATACATATTTGGATCAACTCATTCAGCTTCCATCGACGTTAGTAAAGTTGCACGTTGGAAATGTTCTGTTGCTGAGCGGGCGTCTAGACACTTTTTGAATCAACAGATATTATTTTATGCAGTACTCATGTACTGTGTAGAGCTATGTTCTATGTACTATGTACTATATACTATGTACTATGTACTAGTTCTAGTACTGCAGTACTGTGTCTCGGATCATATAATTCAATATATCTGTAAGTTAGTTTTTGATAAAATATTATATGTTGCTGTAAATTTAATAGCAATCAGATAAGTATAAAGATTAATAGTGAATTTAATTAAGTAATAAATAGCATTTAGATTAGCAGCAGTAGTCTTATTTTACATTTTGTAGAGAATCATGATATATTCATTTGAACTTTGATCACAGTCTATGTATGTGTATTATATGTTATATTTTTCATAAGAAAATGAAATTTCATTCCCATCATAAGTCATCATAAGGCTAGGCGTACACCGGTTAGTCAAGACAAGACAAGACAAGGTTAGTCACGTTTAGTCACAGTAATTCACATAGTTGCTTATGAAGCAGCACACACTGATGCAATGACTAATCGGTGTGTGTCTCGTCTTGTCTTGCCTTGACTAACCAGTGTACGCCTAGCTAAGTATGTTTGACTCTTAGTTTCTTAATGGGGTCTTTTCATACTCTATATTTTGAATATACCTGTAGAGTTACATTTGTTTCAGTTTTACTTCTTTTGTGATCTAGTTGAATGGAATTCAGGTAATGTTCTGTAGTGACGAGCCTTCCAAGACCCAGAATACAATAATAATTGTAAAAATAAACAACAAATAATAATAATAAGTGAAAGATTTCAGGGACTTAATAAGGGGTTGAGGATCAATATATCACGATATGAATACCCTCCCCAAAATAGAAAAAGAATAATTTTATGAATATTCTCAAAATAACTATAACAGAGAATAATGTTGAAAATTTAGCTGAAACCATGAAATAGTGTCAGTACCTTCATTTTTCAAATCTTCCAAGTACGATCATTGTAATCCGTTTTTGTACTGTTCAAAATCCTCTAAGTTTATGTCAGTTTTGTGTTATATGGTGGGTACAGTGCATTCAATTTTTCCAAAATATTATAATCAAGAATTTTGGTTACAACTAGTGCAAATGCTGTTATAATTTGAATTTCATTGTAAAACCATCCGTAACTATAGAAGACTACAAAATCCAAAGGGTCTAAACAGAAAGATCTCAAAATCATTTCATATGAGTGTTATCCTACTTTAGTCCTATACAAAAATACATAGAATAATATTGTTTCCGATTGAACGGACCTTGACGCTGTTTTTCTACATAACGAGTCTTTAAATTCTTAAAACTCAAAATAATTACACTATGAGAAAAGAATCAAGAAGATCAAGAAGGGAAGATAGGAGAAAATTCTTTGATTCAACTTTGAGCAAGAACATTTTTTATTCCGTTACAAACTAAAAGTTGGTGTTCCAATGAAACACTAGGAAAACAAGAATGTCAACAAGAAATATACATAAAATATACAAAAATAAATATATAATTATGCCCATAAGTATCAAAATATAATTTCGATGCTAGTTTTTAACTGGCCTATGTCCTTGATAACAACGTACTCGAATCGAGACACTAGAATAAATAATAATTTTTATACAAAACTATATTCTACAACTCTTAAACTGATGACCAGCATTATAAAATTTCTCAATCAAGTTACTTATACAGGGTAGGCTTGAATGAGTTACATATTAAATTAATTCTACAAAATAAAGATGACCTTCAAGGCACATGTGCCCAACGTATGCCCAACGTACTTATCAAATTATCAGTTACATAGATCAGAAAAATCAGTAATAATGTAATATGATATTTAAAAATTAGATTAGAACACCGGGAACAAGTATAGTAGAATATTATCTAGATGAAAATTATCTTATTTAAATTCAATAATTACTCAACAAATATGGAGGGATACTTCAACTTCAGTCTTCATGCTCCAAAGGATATGCTACTACATTCTCTAGAAAATATTATTAGTGTCCATGAACACTTGTACTTGAACTGTTGTAAACAACAATTTTGTTTATAACGTGACTGTGCTTTTGGAAATATTTGAAGGTATGGATAAACTTTTATTTGCAAAACTATTTGCGAATATTCAACTCTGACCAAGAATTTACCATACAATATTCATTTCAATCTAATTAGATCCAATAAATCCATTTAAATTGATAATCAAATCCATAAATCTCTATATAGATTCAAAATAATGGATTTGTCAATTGTCACACAAATTTTATAATTGAAGCTCAGGATTAACATCAATCCTATTTGTAACTTTTCACTTTCCAGGTTGAAGAAAATTGTGCTCTCAATATTCTGGGAATGTTAGCTCTCCCAAAATCGAATCATTCAATTATAATATTATCGGTATACTGATACTGGCACACAAAATTGAGAGAGCTTATTAATCCAAATGCAATTCTGGGTTAAACATATGTAGACAAATTACAGGATAATGTAATTATCAATCATACTCACACAACCATTTTCAACCAAGTAGCAAATATAATTTATCACTAAAAATTGGCTAAACATTAGTCGTGATAGGAATCGGTATAAATGAATCAAGATTTATCAGCCAAAAATATACTTCTGAAAGTAATTGGAGACTTTGAAAATAGAAACCATATATTCAAGTCACTTATTATATTCTACAACAGGATGAAACGGTCGTTAAAATAAATGTGAGTTGAATATGTTTCCTACTTTTTCAGTTTTTAATTAACGTTATGTATATCTGTAGAGAGTATTGCTCTAATGGATGTAACACAGTTATATATTACACTAGTAAGATTACTCATCCTAGCTGAGGCGATACTTCAGGCCTCTTGTTGGTTAGATCGAGGGGTGTGACAGATGTGGGTTTACTGGGTTCGATGGGAGGTGGCGACAGCGGCACTTTGATGTTGACTTGCGCCGTTGACGACGACTTGACCGACAGGTCGATGGGCTGTTCTTGTTCGAGGGGGATGCCACCGGGGGCAGGACTGCAGAGCATGAGGTCGCCGCCCCCGGTCCGCGTTGGCCAGGAGCTGGTGTCGAGGTACATGAGGCCGGAGGGGGCAGCGGGGGTCAGGCCGGGTCGCGTCACTGAGAGCGAAGGGCAGCGGACAGGGGAGGAGGTGAGGAAGTGCGTGCTGAACAGGGGTGAAGGAAAGGGAGGGGCTATGCCGATCCCAAGGGGTGACAATTTCGGGTTGTTTGGTTTGTGCGCACCATAGTCTTTTTCACTGAACGGTGACGGCGTCTGATGTGACGAAGGGGGTCTCATGTAGCTCATTGCACTGGCTGATCTAGACGACGCATCCTCCTCACCATCCTCCACTGAACTCGTCCCCGACTCCTCAGAACTCGAATGCCTCTCATCTTTCTTATCTTTCTTCCCCGACTCCCCAAACCCACTGTACAATCTACTCTGCAAAAACTTATCCGAAGCCAACAACTGTCCCGGGTTGAATAGTCCTTGATAACCCAAATTGGGATTCGGCGAAACACCCGATGCGTTGTGTTCCTGCAGCAGACAGTGAATCTTGAACCAGTTGGAGCGGCGGCCGTAGCGGGATCCGCTCTTGGACATGCCGACCAGCAGACACTTCCTCAGCCGGCATGCTTTGCACGACGTCCTGTTCTTCTTGTTGATCACACACTCGTTGTTGTTTTTGCACTCCGATATCGAGCTCAGGTTGTTGTAGGTTCGTCCGAAGAATGACTGAAAATAAAACAGAAAGACATAGATAAAGATTATGCTTGAACTCAACCTGTGACAAGATAAACAAATACAAAATTCGATTGTATGAAACAAGACTTCAACATGCTCGTCGGGTTATTGTGAAAAATGATAATCAATTTGCAAGAATACACTCAGACTATCTATGAACTTTCTACTACAAAATAGTATAAGGGTTTTCCAACTGAGATTTCAATAATTCGATGAGATAGGAATGACAGATGTGAATCAAAATCAGGACAGAAAAAATGACTATTCACTGAAAGCTTCTGAATTCGAAGGGTTTGATAAAAATATAGAGAATTCATATTTTTTGCAAAATAAAAAATTTATTATTCAGAACGCTCAAGGGTATAAGAAATCAAATTCCAGAGATTTTCAAGGTGATAGTTTTTAATTTATCTCAGCTTCTCTTCCTCTTTTCTGCTTATGATTATAAGTGCCTTCTCAACGATTGTCTATTATTGAAACCACTCATTCAACTTTCTAAAGTAGAATAACATCACACTAATACCAAAGATCTATGCTGATTATGTAAATGAAGTCAACAAAGCAGTCGACACGATAAGGGGTGTTTTATGTTTCTACTTTCAAGTAAAAACCAGTGTTATTGGAGAAAAAATGGATCCAAAGCACAATAATATAGTAACTATTCATCATCATACACTCAGCGATGTGAAAAATCCTCAATTATTTTCATTTTCATTTCATTTCATCCATTTACACACAATTTCCAAAAACAATACAACATATAAATACAATACAAAATTGGAAAAAGTGGTTAGGTGACCTGATTAGTAATCGTGTTGAGGCACCATATGAGGCACCATTATGATAAGAACAAACGAATTTCTTCACCATTCCGTAATAATATCAGTTGACAGTAGTTTTATCGATCGCCGACTGTTTATGAGTGGGATTGGGTGAAGGATTTACGCACGACTGTACAGGAGCAGAGTGGTTGCAGTGTGCGTGTTCAATGAAGGATTGATGGGTGGAGGGGAGGATGGAGGTAGATGTAAGACTTGACCATCCGAACGGAGCAGTATGGGAAGCTGGTAAGTAAAGCATGGTAAGCAGAGTACTTAGGAATAAATCAATTTGCGCAGACCTCCACAGAAGAGGCTGGATGCTGCATTTTATGGCGCAGTTATCTCTAATAGCGAACTCAGGACTACATTTATCCAACAACTATAAAACCGACCGGCCTGTATCTGATGCAGCCTTTGAATTTCGCGCCGTCAGAACGCAATTTATGCTCGACAGGTTCTCTTATGATAATATAGAAAAACATCCCTTAGAAACGCTCTGCCTCAATGAACAACTAAACCGGTCATTTGTGATCGTATATTTGGATCTCGCTCGAAAAGTTTATCGGCATGTTGACAACCAATATTAATCCATTGATGTTGAGTCATGTATAATATACTGTCATAGATGGTTAAAGCTGACAAAAAATTAACTTATCTGTAAATATTTCATTGAATTATGGTGCCTCAACACGATTACTAATGAGGTCACCCAACCACTTTTTCCAATTTTGTATTGTATTTATATGTTTTATTATTGTATTGTTTTTGGAAATTGTGTGTAAATAAATGAAATGAAAATGGATGAATGAATGAATGAAATCTTTTTCGGCTAAGTACTACAAAAGATCTGTCGTGATCTTACAAATGGAGAGACAGCACTCAGTTTTGTGGACTTGAAATCGTTTTGAGGAAAATATAAAAATTCACGGTATCAGAATTTTACTGATAAAAATGAATCTCAACAAACTTGAACAAGCAAAAATGTTGCATCGTGCTATAAGAGGGAGTACAATGTATTTCAATAACTGCATTCGAAAAACTGCTGATGTCATGAACTATATTGAATAGATTAGTGTATGTGTCTCTATGATTCCAAACATCTATTATATTAAACAACTTTTGGGGCATCCCATTCTACTGTGATTCCACCACTGCGAGATTTGATATGAAATCGAGAACAAACTCACACTGTTACAAGTCTGTTGGAATGATGTGGTATTCCCAAACGATACAGTACTGAGCAGGCAAGCGGCGCTTTGCGCTGCACGGGGTAAACTCGTTAAAAATATGGAAGAAGATATTGATTGGAAGCGGTCTGTATCCAAAATTAGAAACTGAATGGAGACCAAGGGAATTTTCCAGTTACTACATAACCTGTACTAATACTGCAGTAAGATTGTGTTAAGAAAACCGCGATACATTCAAACATTTTTCCAACCTAGATGACGCATGACATTCATTGTGTTAACACACAATGAATATGAGTATTTTTCCATCTCATCCATAAAAGCAAGTTTCAAACTGAATAAGAGATCAAATAGATCAAGCCGAGATAAGTGGGTAATTTGTAAAATTGATCGTGAGAGCCCGGAGACATGAATGGAACCCGGAAACAAAGTATGAACAGGACTGCAGGTGTCTCAGTGCATGCATTTCCATCTCATCCATAGCAAATACCGGCCCAACGTGAGTCACAGCCATAGTGTTGCAACCTCCTATCCACCTAGATGTTATAAATTTGCTAAGGGTCTCATTCCTTGTAGTACCATGGTACTGTTACTTCAGCTTGCTTCAATTTATACTTGTTTTATTTGTTTGTTTGTCTCGAGTATTGAAATGAACTTGTGAATCTTATCAAATGGTTACAAATAGTTTTGAGAAAAACAGGACCCTCACCTCTAAGCTAAGTGGATGATTAATCACCACATGTGATAGGAGAATACCACAGGGGATGTGAGAATACGACTGACTTAATTACATACGCAACTTGATCTTATATTACCGATATTTCATTACTAAAATGCAATCTCCACTTACGAAGCTGATTGATTATGGGATGATTCTCATTCTAATGAAAATTGTGGACCTAAATAAACTCCATTAGTAGAATTCGAATTTGATGAAATCTACAATGCTGAGAACCACTGAAATCCTGCATTCAATAGAAGTTTTCGACTCCATTGAAGAACGGACCAGGAAACCTTTTTTTAAAAAATAAAAAATAGTAAACTGGATTTAAAAAATAGTAATACTGGATTAACATCAGAAACCTTCACGTATTAAAGAAGATGGAACTTGGTATTAAACACTCATAGATCAACTATCACAACAATAACAAACTATTAGAGTTTTTTGAACTCTTCTTCTTCAAGTCAAGCATTGCAATAATTTCAGATTTCCTTCACAATACCCAACAGTTCATCTGAAGAGAAATCTAATCCGAATCCCTAGAATGGTTTCTAAGTCTCAAACGTTATTGTCGAGCTAACGAACGCGCTTTATGATGTATGAGACCTGTAACTATGTAGTGACTCTCAACTATGCAGCGCGATACACAGTTGACTCGTCATGCTGAAGCGCACTGCATCCGTTTGATTGGAGCTAATATCAGAATCGGCAGAAGAAGAGCGTCGAGTTTTCGAGTTGTACCAGTTTCTAATGTGCTTTAACGGCCGATATCTCCAGCTCTAGTTGTCCATAATGTCCTTGCTTCATTAGCGAACCCATTTGTTGTACAGTAAATTCTAATTAGCTGAAGAAGAGTTTTCAGCTGTTGCGCGGACAGAAGTTACCAGCAGGTGTGCGCTGTATTATGAGATACGGGCTGAAATTTTAGCACAATATCCCATTAAGATCTCACTCAACAAAATTTATGAGCGCTCTGTCTCTTTTGTTCCCATAAACATGGATTAGAGAGCAATAACTGACCGAACTGCTCGTTGCCGTATTCGCAGTAACGTTTTCTAGTCGTAAATTCAGAGATGATCAAGACAGCACTGATTGATCTCACTTAATTATCGGTTTCGAAGCCGACTGAAATGTCAAGGCGCCTTCTATGCAGCTACCAATCTGGATTACACTGATTGATCTATAATTGGGCATACGTTTAAGAGCCTACGAACAAATTCATTGATTGCCAGCATGCGAATAAGAAGACTTGTGTTGAATATTAATAACTTCTATGTTGACTATTATAAAGTTTGACCTCCCTACATTGGAAAGAGGAATGAAGAAGCGCTTTTTCAGAAATACACTTTAAAAAAATACCAAAATATGGGAAATATTTGACTGAAGACTAGTGATCTTCATTTGGAATACGTTAATTGGTATATTGTAAGTCAATTTAAATAAGTTAAATGAAGTTAATTGGAATGATCAATGATAGATTTAATGATTGATCTTTAGGATTTTTTGTGGAAGGTGAGTGATAAAGATTGCATTATCACTTTCATTTATCAGCTTATTTTAGAGATAATGTCAATAGAAATCATACTAATGAATTGTTGAAAATTAAAATGAAGGCATATTTGAAGCTCCCCATTTTCCAAGCACTTTCACAACTATTTTGTTCGTTCATTCATTCACCTGGATCAGGCTTCAGTACTTGAAAAACAGGACGAAACTATGTAGTATTCTAAATCATGTCATGTCGAATTCATTATCCTTTATTGGAACAGTATGACGCCAATCAGTGTTTTGAACTTGGACTTGGCTGATATGATTGAGAGCGGCTGTCCACTGTCCAGTTAGACCTGTCTGGTCCAGATTTCCAAACGAAGAGGTGGCTTATTGGACTTGTCAGTGAATGATTATTATTTCCTACGGAACCAGAAGTTTCAATTTGAGGAATTTAATGGAACAGATGGTGGAATAACGCAGGAGCACGCAGAGGTTTTCCGGAGTTGAAAAAGTATGGCCACCCTATATGCCCTATAAGCCAGTCTCCAGTCTCATTGTAAACCGAAAAGTTGTTATTCATCTTGTTTTTTCAATCAGATTTTATTCATATACTTCTCATCAATTCCAACTCTACCAGTATATATAACGAAGTGATACCGCGTTTACACGATCCAGTCGACTCGTTTTCAGTGTTATTTCTGAAATTGCAGGTACAGAAACTCTTATTTATTCTTAAAAATGGTATAATAAGTGGCTTCATGGTTTTATTATCAGCCTATACTCTCATGAATTTCGAATATAAATCGACTGGGTGGTTGCAATTCGACGATCCGTCTGGCCATTCATGGAAATTCCAAGATTATTTATAATTATAAATCATTATTATAAGTATATGTATCAATGAGTATATCAATTATAATGATACAAGAATGTCACTTATAATACCTTCTTCTTATAAGACGAATAAATACGCATTCAATACCTGGAATTTCAGGTATAGAGTAATACTAAAATCTAGTCGACTGAAGAGTGAGTGTTGCATAATAATTAGAAAGGACTCCGACAAAAAACAATACGCTGGTCTTAGTTAGGGGTGTTGCGAATATTATGGAAGCGTGAAAATATGTCCAAAAAATATTAGAAGATGAATTCCGGCTGAATTCGATAAAATAATTTGAATTAAAATTGAATTTCACTGATTACGACTGGCTTCACACTCTTCAACGGGTCATAGGGTGAGCAGGAAACGCAAATAAGTTGCTGGTGTTTTGTATTAGTATTGGTGGTAGCCTAAGATACTATTATAGTGTATGTGGCATTAGCAAGTCAAGCAGATGTGTGTCTGAGAGCCGCGACACATGTCCTATGGTAATCACGGCTGCGGTGAGACACTTTGTAGATTGCGGCTTGCTAATTCGCAAACCAGGTAACACCAATATGCATAGTTTGATCATAGTTTATCTGCGATTGAACGAGAGTATGTGAGAAGCGGTAAACTTTCCTTATTTTCCGCGTTTCTTATATTCTTCTTAATCGTTCTTCTCTTCCTTTTACACTTCTCAACTGAAATCCTATGTATCATTCTTCTATTTGCTTTCCCACTGTTTCTCTCTTCCCATACCTTTATTTTCCATTTTAGTTCATCGACCTCTTCTATTCTCCTTACATCTTGCCTCCATCTTATTCTTCGTTCTCTTTGATTTCCCCGTCTTTTATCACTTCTGTGTTTTTTTATTCTGTCACTTCTGTTTTCCCTTTACATTAACAACGAACTATTCTACTCTCTCTTTCCAGATCATTGTTCTCGATTCCTATCCTTCTCCTTCTAAACCATCCTATTTTCAACAAATACTCTCCCTTTTCTCTCATTTCCTGTCTTCATATGAGTACTAATTTCTTCTATAATTCCTAAACTTTTCCTCAGTCCTCAGTTCTCCTCACCTTTACGTCTTTATTCAGCTCTATGAGAGTTTTCCTCTCTATACATTTTTCATTTTTCACCACCTCTCCTTAAAAACGTTATTTCCATTCACATTTCTCTCTCTCCTAGAAATTCTTTCTTTGTCTTCATTTCCTGCTCAAGTTTCCTTCTGATGAACTCAATACTCTCATCAACTTATACACTTACTCATTCGCTTCATTTTTCATGTTTTTTTTTATGATTCTCCTCATCTTCTTGTCCAAGAGTTCAAAACTCTTTCTTGTGCTATTTGCATTACACCTTCAATTCCACCTATTTCTTTTTTGACTGCATCCTTTTTCCCCTCTCTTCACCCGACCAATAACCTTTTTCTCTCATTCTTCAGGTTCTCCATCTCATTTTCACCAACCATTCATCCTCGATCCTCTTTTATCCGCTTAGCATACAGTAGGAGGAAGTGAGGAGAAAGGTAAAGAAGCAGCGCTATCGTATGGACTGGACTAAGAGTAGAGGCTCTTTTACCGTGAACGACATTTGGAACAGGCATTCAGAATCAAGCAACGGTCTGTTGCCGAACCGACAAAGCTGGCGATATAGGCCTACCAGGATGCAAACTAAGATTGCGACCTCCTCGCCGTTTCAACTCTTTCAAATAACGCGTTATTTCACTAAATAGGATAAGACGAACTAAGCAAGATAACAGCATACCACTGTTGTTACCTCCATACGAGCAAATAAGACTCGGACTCATCTTCGGGCGTAAACAAAGGCGTGTGACATCGTCTCTCTCATTCTATCTCTTTCACACACTCTCTCTTCCTCTCTATAACCCTCTGACTTTCTCTCTATCTCTATCTCTTCATTTCTCTCACACACTCTCGGGTTTTTTCATACATTTTATCTCTCGCTCCATTCACAGGTTCGTATTGCGCCAGTCATTTTAACATAGTCGCATAGGTGCATAATTATGCTCCATCTTGCGTTTCAGCAATCACCTAGCCAAATAGCATGTTAACCCACTTTCTAAATTTCTAAAGAGTATACGTCTTCTTGGTTTTAGACAAAATATTGATGTACAAAACAAGTGACAATCGTTTTACAGTATCACCACACATAAATAAGTATGAGTAAAGTCATTTATTATAAAGAACAAAAATTATTCAATCCTTGAAAGTGTAGAATCCTTTATAAGTGGCGCTTATGCTTTAAAATCCTCTATTATAGTATGTAATCCTCTGTTTATAGTACGTGAAATATTTTTAACATTGCTCATTGTTTTTGTTATTAATGACTATGTTCTAGTGTTTGCCATAGGTCTCATCAGACCTGGCAACGTAATAAATTATACGACTGATCAACATTATAATAATTCAGTGGTGAAATATTTTGGAGCATTTAAAAACAATTCTATATAATATATTGCTAAGTCTCTCAGAACTGACAGAAAGTCATTGACAGTGACAAAGTTGTGACAAAAATATAATGTCATTCATCCAATTGAGTGATTGAGTCTTATCACCTTATTGATTTGTTGAATTCTTATATCAGAACCAGTTGGAAGTTTCAGTTAGATGAACTTGTATTTAGAAAACTGGCAAGATGAAGATAGTGAGAGTGCGTGAATAGAATATTCCAATGATACTACTCCCAAGAGCAGTCTGATGAAGTGACGAAAATATTCATTTCCACACATTCTCGACGTTTTTCACTCTACACTTTCGTATATCCTCAACACCCTGTAGTATGAAAAGAGTTCTCATCAACAAAATAACGATTTCACGAAGAACCTTCATATTTATATGAATGAACAGCTTGGTTGATTCACCTTTATTCACACAAGAATTGAAAACAAAATTCCATAGTCGTCGAAACACAGTAGATCTATAATTTTCATTCATCTAAGCTTTTACATCATTCATCTAAGCATCTCCTGGAAAGGGGGAGCTCATTGTAATATTGAAAGCCTTCCACTAAAATTCGATTCTTCAACCAGGAAAACTAGCTACTCTAATCGGAAAGACTCAAGGTGAGGCAGGATAGGCCTACAATGACACGCTCCAGTTCTAGTACAGGGCACGTGAAGAATTTTGTCTGCTCTCCGCTGAAAGTAATCGACATTAATGCATGTCAACTTTATCTGAATTGTGGCCACCTACTCATCAAGTATGAGGAAAACCAGTTGAGTAAATTTCGACTTAAACAGGAAAAAGGTTGGAATGCGTCCAACCACGTTAAAAGAATTCAGTACGGTTTACTTTTAATTTCAATTAACTGCCAGCTTTCAAGTATAATGAGAATAAATTTGATATTACCTTACTTATTTTCTTCTAATCATGGACGTTTGGATTGTTGGGAAAAATCACGTAGAACGCAAAATATTTTTATAAAATTTCTTATTCTAATAGAACAAGCTCAGAACTTTTCACATATGATTGAATACATCTAGTCATCTATGCATAAAAATGTCATTCTTGATTGAGTTCGGTGAAGAAGATAGAGTGAGATCAGAATTCATAATATGTTTCTACAGTAATAATAGAGATTAATTCCCCAAGAAATTGGATCGTCTATTCATCAATAATTTTTTACTAATTATCATCAATTGACTGAATCAAAATATGAGAGGAAATAACAAGATTTAGCAAAAAACTGCTACAATCGCAAAAATCAAGTCAACATTCTAAAAGTAGAGGCTTCGAGATATAAGTCTTATGGCTCGCATACATAATTTAAAAAACGTAAAATTAAAAGCTTTTAATTGATGATATTTGACAAGCCATAACAAAACTAAAGGAAATATGGTACTAAAAATGTTTGAATCGAAAACATTTCGACTTCATGCCATGATTGTTATTTTCAAGGGTTTCCTCTATGATTAATTTCTGTATTAGAATCTCAAATTTATATTTCAAGAATATTTCCAACCTTCACTAACTTCCAGAATTTTCACAAATGAGCACAGAAATCGACAAGGCTTTTTCAATTTTGTTCTTTCATCTTTTCAAATTTAGTGATATCATGAAAACATAGAATTACCAAAAACATTTTTACCTGAGTGGTGATTCAGCCAGAATAAACTAAGCATGAAAATAAATTCATAACAAACCACCTAATAAACTCTTTCCGACGGGTTAAGTGGAGACCTAGTTTCTCCTATATGTTTCCCTACCCTTTTTTTCCTTTTAAACTCTCGTTAAATTTGATTGAGAAGTGTGCTCCATGGGAGTGAAGTACTTAGCATGCGGGTCTACTTAAGCCACCTAAGTGTATTCTCATAGTTCATACACAGACAGATGGTTGAGCATAAAGATTTTCCATCTTCCTTTCGTGATGTATAGTAAAAAACGTTCTTTATTGATAGTTAATCAATAAAGCTCAAGCGATCTACCAGCAAGTCATGCAAGTTCATGTTATCAATTTGTTAACAGGTGCATAAAGAAAATTACGACTAGAAGATATAGCACATTGAGTGAATACCTCTCTTTATGATGCATTTTATTGGAAGATGTACTCTTCCGCCATCTTCAAATCGCTCGGAAAGTTGTAACTTTATGCGGGTGCCATTTGGTATGTAGGTAACTCAACATCAGCTGATAATAGTTGTTGAGAATAATAATGAGTTGTAACAGAATTCGAAATTTGCTTCGATCCTATAGGACACACACGTTGATTTCCAGTCTGCGAAAAAACTCATTTTTTCCATGTGTCTCGTCTCTCTGACACAGAATATTGAGACAATATTTGGGTCTATTTTCAACATTTAATAGTGCAGGTTGAGAATTTAGGAAGAATTATTGTTGATCCTTCCTCTTTATCTATAACAAGCTGACCCGGCGAGCTTTGTACCGCCAAATTATCAAGGCATAGTTTGTGATTACCAGCTCCTGGTAAAAAATGTTCAATGCTATTTCAAGAGATGTTAATCAGTTGAAATTTTCAACTGATTAACATTTGATCCGCTATGAAATTCAAAAAAGCTTTCCAGTTCATGGAGACTGATCAGTAACAGAGGACAGGATTAACAGGATTATTCTGTTGTTTTTTGTATTGTTGCTTGTCAAAGAGTTATTAACGCTTTCCAGTGTCTCGCAATTTTGTAAGCACTTTGACTTGCCTGACGCCGTTATTTGGCCAACCAGACGTTATATCTATCTGTCAATAAAATACACATCAAATAATACTCATAATTGTTTTCTTTCCAACCCTGGAAGTTTGATACAACTAAGACTTTTAGAAAATGTTTCAGAATATCAATGGAAAACTGAAGAATTTTTCCAGTATCCCATGCTATAGACAGACTATTGAGTTTTGTTTAGATTCAAGTATCGACTAGAATCAGGCCTGAAGCACGGGTAAGGAGTCTGAGAACTCTCAGCAACACGTTGGAGTACTAGTGGGCGTCAGAAGAACACACAAACATGCATTAAATGGATAGAACTCTGATAACTAATTAAAATGGACCTGATATATTTACTAACCCGACAGGCGTTCTACAGCTCCTATCGTTTGCTATCAAGTTACAACTGAAATTATGTATCGAGATCTGCTACTGCAAATGGGGAAAAGAAACTGGAGTAGAGGGGACTGAATTATTGCAACGAGGAAAATTAAATTTGCTCCCTTGCATTTGCATACGATAGTAGTGCTACTCCTTTTTCTATACTGCCTCCATTCACACACTCTACTTTGAGAATTAATCTGTAAGGAATTTGATCTTCCTCACTCTTTAGATTCTTTCTTCCTCTTTTTTCATCTCATTCCTTCTCTATCATTCCTATCATTATTTGTTCTTATTAAATCACTAACTCACGCTCTCTATCTGTTTCTCTTCCACTCACTCTACACTCTTATCTCTCTTCATAACAATTTTCGAAGTTCCATTCCGCACTCAACAGCCTGCATATGGAAGCTGATCGCTTATTGAAATATATTGTAGAATAATGTTGCCCTTATTTTATCTCTACAAAAATAGGCTCAAATTAGTGCCTTCCTTACATCTTCAAAATAGTATTACTGTGCTTTACATGTTAGCATCATGATATGAAAAAATTGCACAAGGTTTACACTTTGCCTATTACCATAGAAATTCTTCTACTTTCGATTACTTAATGTACTAATAAATTAATGGATTCTCCTATTATCCATTACAATTTCCAATCGTGAAGTACAATTTTTTTAACTTGTCGAATGAATCAGCTGTTTACAAAGCGGGAAATAAACATATATGAAGTCTCTCAACAATTATTCACAATCCGCCAAATTAATTACTTCTTTTGAACTCAGAGTTGTGAAAAATGGTTTCCATGTTCCACCAATGAATAATCCATGTTGGGATCCATTGAGCTTTCTGACTTCAGTAAAGCTGCTAAGGAATAAAATGTTGTGGAAATTCACGGCGTTATCTTTACTAGTTCTAATGGCTTTCAAGATGCAATACCACAGAATATCCTTAATAGGATATAGGTAAGATGCCGAGACGAAGAGTACTGTTTGATAGGATAATTACTACTTTCGGTGTTGAAGAAAATAAAGCATACAATGATCCTCTATTGAGATACCAGTTAGAATACTCATTATGCTAATATGACTGTTGTTATTCGTATTCGTTCATTTGATAAAGCTTTCAAAGTTGAATACTCAAAGTACAATATCGCTAACTTTCTCATGGAAGTGTTCGGTCATATAAGCATTTGTAATTGTTCTACGCATCGAGGCCTTGGAATATTGGTGAATTAAATAAAATAGCTTGAGGAAAACTGGTTGATTGGATGCAGTGATTACTATTGGAGGAGGCAATTGGCTCGCGAGGTGACTTATAAACCAACGCCATAAATCAAGGAACAAAAATAATCATTGCTCGGCCTTATAACCAACCATGTACATATTATAATGTGACTATACATTATAACAACCATATAGTATCAGTGCTGGAGATCTCCTGGTTTGCATTCTCACTTGCGTGGGTGAGAGCTATGACAAATCGATACACACCACAAACGATATATCGATTAATGGCCGTCGACAATCGATTATGTCCTCCTTTTTCGTGATTGACGATTGGCCAGTGCTGAAATGGGAATAGGGGACCCCACACACTCGCTTTTTCCCATGGGTAAGCAGCCCACTTAACTGCACTTCCTTCAACTCCCTGTAGAAGATAACCGGTCCATTTGAATTGCACGTACTGTACACAACTTAATAGCAACAATTAAGAGCATTAAGATAAGAGAGTAAGATCTCTGTGTTGTATAAAAACCTGATTCTATTGGTAGATTTTATGTCAATTTTCCATCAAAGATAGTGATTACCGCAATAATATAAAGGACCTACTCACTTTAATTGTAAAAGTAGGCTATTATATATGTAAATTTCACATTGCAAATGACCTGGAGTAATCAGAAAAATCAGATAATGAATTTATTATAATCGATATCTTCAAGATAAAATGGAGTCACTTCAAATATTGTTACTTGGAGAATTAAAGCACCATTTCAGATAACAAATATTGATGGAATGAGTAGGTTGGAAATTGTATTAATATCAATAATTCATTCATACATTATGATCACATCAATTATATTAGGGGTGTATGAATAATATAATGGTATGAAATGGTATAATATAATCCACGGTGTATGATAAGAATATCTAGTAAAAGATATTATGTACATAATAATAGAGTTTACGTACATTCTAAAGGACATTCCACAATTCTAATCTGCTAAGAAAAATCGTAGGAGTGGGGAATAGAACGTAGGAAAAGATCAGTGGAATTCTGTTGCAAAAAATATACTGTAGATTTTCCATATTTTTCAATTTGTTTAATGCTCCATGATCATAAAACACTGGAATCTGCTGTCTCGCTTACTTACAAGATCAAATGTTTACAATAATTATGTTGATAAAGTAATTTGTGATTTGTGATTGATATGTATAAAATTTTCATCCAGAAGAGTGAACATCGCCTGATAACAAATGAAAAGGTTTTTAACCAAGAGTTGAAACAAAATAATGTTTATGATGAGATTAGCATAAATCAGTCCAGTTATTTGAAACACGAAAAGAGAGTGTGCTTTTTTCTAAATTTATCACTCCACTTCTATTAGAATTTGTATCTAAATCCACTATAACAGATTAATTCAATCAAATAGATAAAAGTATTTAATCTTTGAGGAGTTCTGAGCAGAATCGTGAATTCATCTACCACCAATAAATCTACTCAATAGGAATTACGAATAGTGTCAGAGTGGAAGACATTATGAGACAAACATCGTGAAGTAACAATATTTTCGTTAGCATTTCGTGGCATTCGTTTGGGAAATTTTATATTGTGGATGATGGTGGTGTAATTGATTGTACTGGATAGACAAACAATCATAAATACTATTTTGTTGCAAAAGACGTTGGACCAGCCAGCATGCTATTGCACCTTTCAACGCGGCAGTGTTCTAGGTCGCGAGTATACGTGATCGTCAAGTGATTTAGTTGCAGAGTAAGTTATTATGAAATGATACCCGGGCAAAGATCATCGCAGGATTGGAGGGAAACCGGTGAAGCGTGAAGTACTTGATATCTTCGCCGTTGAAGAATGGACGCCGGACACTCACTGCCTCCTATATTATGCGCTTGTTGCGTCAATAAATAATAATCCTCATTAAACGATCTTCATATCACGCCGGAGCTGTTGAAAATCGAGCTGCAAATTCAGCCGAATGAAGAGTTATTACTCAATTTTCACTCTTACTACTCGCTAAAACAACCATTTTGGTACGAGGATCGATTTTTGGTTGTGTTACGAAAACATTCAAGGCCATAGCTAAGTTGCCAATAAATTGCCGACATGAATTCCACGTTTCATCGAATCCATGTAGATAGGAAACTTACTCTTTAAAATGTGAACAAGTAAGCGTAAATGTACAAGAAACCTCTTCAAAAGTTTTCTTTGTCACACTCATATTATTTCTTCGGTTGAAGTGTAGTAGTAGTAGTATTTTTCTATTCAGGTCAATAAAATGATTTCCAAAAAATAAAAAATATAATAAATTGTTATAAAATGATAATAAAGGTAAAGTAATTAATTATCATTCCTTCTTAGTCTGTAAAGGATGATCTGAATATTATTTCCTTTGAAAAAAAGATTGTTATTTCTCAAAACTAAATTATCAGATTATTTTGAACATAAAATAAACTATTTACTTCTACTAGAAAAGTTTGATGTGATTATAGGGGCTACGAACATAAATTGAAAATAAAGTTGATGAGAAAACAAAGGATGGAACCATGAGAATGAGGGTTATAACTAGTGTCCGGCATTGTTAACTTTGTATGATTGATTTTCTGCATCTAACTTATAATTTGTGGTGATCTCACCTTGCATCCCTCGCACGTGAATGCTCCAAAGTGGAAACCAGCCGCCGGTTCATTGCAAACCTTGCACTGCTGGTTCATCTGCAATTGTAAAAATATATAAATTTCAATGCTCATCGTTTGAGAAAATTTAATGTAACGATAGGGGCATGCAAACATTGTAAAATTGCAGTAATCATCCAAGCGCTAGAATTGCTTGTTCCTTATTGCTCGGTTTACAGGTGCGAAACATACTTTCAAGGACCGAGAAGTCACGCGCTTCAACCAGCTTGAATTAAAAGAGAAAAATTACCTTAATCCAGAATGCATGCACATTGAAGCCAATTGTAATGCTGGTCAACCCTGGCTCCAACTCTAGCCTTCTGAAATCGTTCCTCAACAATTTCTGAAACGCTATGAATAGGGTACAGTAAATTAACCGTTATTGCACGTATAGCACAAGTTTTTTTCTAGAAATTTATCGAAAGCAATTACAAGATCGCTTCTTCATAATAATATGCTCGGCTTGTGGCTATTTTTTACCGTACAACGTTATCAGATGGTCTTCTTTATAAGCAGTGGTATCCATAATATCTTTTATGATTACATCATGAGTTTATTGAAGATTGATCATTGCGAGTCATTTTCTTATTTTTAGAGTGAGATAACATGCATCGTATCTTGGTCTAATGGCTGAGATCTCTGTTTTTTCATATAGAAATGAGAAGCAATTAAAATATTTTTTTTGTTCATTTACTTGTTTCACTATTCACATGTATTCACAAGGTTTCTTCCTTCAATTTTATTTAAACTAGTTGCTTGGATAACAACACTGGAATTTCCAATCTTATTCATTATTAACTGAAAATATATTTCTAAATTCCTTCAGAGAAGCCACCTCCCCTTTCTATGATCAATTGAAGAAGTGTAAACCAGAAGTTAGGTTCATTTCCTATAGTTCAATTCAAAATATAATAATGAGCTTACATTTACTGCGGATGAGATTAAAAAAAAAGCCAAAATTTATAATATATATTTTAATTTTTTAAATATATATATGATGAAAAGAATAAATTTATTTATTTATTATAATTTATAAAATTTATTTTTATGATATTAATAATTTATAGGCTCTGCGGATGAGAACGAAATCAAAAATCTCTCTGCTTGATCATTGAGGATGGGATCTTCAGTTACAAATCTTGCTGAACTAGAAGGCTAAAGCTTATCAGAAAGATCCTGAGAAACTGACAAAAAACTACGGCTTGTATGCAAAGTACACTACTAATTCATAGCGATTTTGAACGCTGTCAAATCGGGCAAGCCTCTCTGATCAGCACCATCATTTGGATGGACGATCTGGTTCCGCATATTTTGAAACAGCAATCCAGTTCTAAAGAGTAGAATGGCACGGTGATGCCTACTGGCAATTTTTCATGTCACTGTCCAGGTAGTCAAAAAAGCCTACTCAACTCACCCTTTAAAAGAGTGCTTGGTTTTATAATCTACCGTGACATAACACTCCATTTACCTTTATGTTTATATTAGAATACGTTATAGTAGTTTGTTTATGTATGCAAGCAGGCCGGTCTATTCTCAGTCCTCTTGAGGCTTTCAAGTGCCTACTTCACTCTCAACAACAGATGCATTGTACATGTTCACTGGGGCCTATTATTTATGTTTATCCCTTCCTAAACGATTAATCACAACTTTTTTGCGTGATATCAAGGACATTGTTGCCCGTAGAACTACTACTGACTCCTGCATGAGTTTCTGTTTCTACGCAATAGAGATATTAATCTGAAAGCAAAAAACTACAGTAATCCGATTAAAGTCGTAAATCAAGTGAAGAAATCGTAATCTAGCTATTAGTTTCGAGTTCTCAAGGATTCTCAAACTATTATTCTCTGTGAAATAGATGATTTTTCATAAGAAATATTCGTAGGCTCGCTCGAATTGTAACTTGAATTTCATGAGTTTAAATAATAATCATTTGAGAATATTGAATAGTAAGTGTTTTCAGTTCGTTTAGAATGATAAGTATTCAGATAAGAGAAAAAAAAAACGGAGGAGAGATTAGAAGTAGAATCTAGAAGAGTGAGATAAGAATCCCATCTTAAAATTCCTGCTTGAAATCCCTACTTAAAAATTTAATCATAACCATTAAAAATATGATACAATATACTGAGTCTATAAGTTTTAGAAGAAAGTAGCGGCCAGAGATCAAGTGAAACAAAAATGTTGATCACAATTTTGTCTTAACGTAGAAGTGGCATACTTACAATCCAAAAAGTATTGGAATACTAGATAACTATTCAATAAGTGATTATTTTGAAATCGATTGGACAACAAGTTGAAATCTACTAAAATGTTTATTTGTTTGGTTCGTTTTTATCCATTAATAATAATAATTCCGTGTAACCTGGCTGGCTCAGGTCTGGTGTCAGAGTTTTCAGGTCACTCCTGATCAGTTCAGGGTCTCTGACGTGACTTAACGACTGTTTTTAGGCAGCCGGGACCGACGGCTTAGCGTGTCCTCCGAAACAGCTGTTCTCTGTTCAAATTCTCTATCCATTACACATATTCTAATTAGGCTCACTGGAAATTCTTCTCCAATCCTCTAAATTTGAATCATAACATGCATTTTGTTATCCTTAGTTGCAGTCTCCCACTCCCATATCAAAATAATTGAATAATTTAATCTCTCATTTTCTCTACATCGTTCACATCTACTACTCATTTTCTGCTCCTGATTTTCAAACATTTTGAATTCCCAAAATCTTAAAAAAAACTCTTCAAATTTTTAAAATTTCCGAACGGTTCCTCAACATCGCAGCGGCACACAAAAGTAGATTTCAATCGTCATTTTCCGTTTAATTTCTGTTACGACTATGACCTTCTTGGTCCAGCCATAGAAAACAGTCTTCAACGTGGTTTACCCATATCGATATTGGTGTATAAGTTTAACTCACATATAATTCTATAGTTCAGACTCGCACTCACGCTCAGCTGGTACTTTACCAAATCGGTCCTATTGAAACAACAATAGATCTGAGATCTGCAAATGGTGGAACACGTATGAAGGCTCACCAACCACACGGAACAACAATAATTTTATACGGCGCTCAATTAAACGAGTCTTAGGCCGTAATTACTGGCTAGTAAGGCCAATAATTACTCTCGATAAATTGTAAATTAAATCGGAAACAATGGCGAGCGCAAAAAGTGATGCTGGACCGCTTTCTTGTTGGAGATCGTGCGAGGATCTGGTCGGGGCAGTCATGCGCCTGCGCCGCGCCGCGCCGCGCTAACTTGTGGCGCACGCACAAACGTCCGGCTAATAAATTGAGGCGACGTGACTGGTGGGCTGCACTGCTCCAGCTGCAAGCTGCGAGGCGCCAGCCTGCTTTTGGGGCCAGCCCACTGCCCGTGAAATACTGCCCAATGAAATGCATATAGCACTTCCAGTTCTTTCCCTGCTGTAGATCGTAAATATTTGTGTGTGTTGATGTGGTTCTATCCTGCATTTCTAATCGAGCTTTGCAAACGTATTATGATACCCGACTCCGTGATAATTTCACGAGAATCAACACTCATTCCCATACACTCATAAATAATTTTCAGTAGAAATTGTACCTGCTTTCAGTAGAAATTGTACTTGCATAGTTGAATGTTTAACTCATTCTTAGGGAATGATAATAATGTGCCAGACTGATTGCTCAAATGAGTAATGAATGTTCAACTCAT
This sequence comes from Laodelphax striatellus, assembly GCA_017141395.1. Lineage (NCBI taxonomy): Eukaryota > Metazoa > Arthropoda > Insecta > Hemiptera > Delphacidae > Laodelphax > Laodelphax striatellus. The sequence continues at coordinate 28,815,392 of CM029533.1, read as the reverse complement.
CCTTAGAAACTGATCATAATAGGCCAGACTGAGACTTATAACCTGAGCTTTTTCCAATTCTATGATGCAGATAAAATAGCTGATGTGTCAATAAATTTGAGTCAATTGGAATGTATGTGAGAATAAAGTTGGGAGGATGTATATTCATTACATAAAAATTTAAATAATATTCATAAAATCATTGGATGTGTTAAATTTTCTATTTCATTTGATAATACAATTTATTTATCCAGTTAATGGACTTTGTGTGAACGGATAAATATAATAAAGTAACCTGCAAGGTTTATCATATTGTTCAATATAATATATATTTTGATTTCTTTATTAGAGTGTAATGCAATGTTTTATAGCGTAATATTTTAATACTTGAAATGAACGGGTCGCTGTAGTTTTTGAATTGATCATCTTCACTCTGTTATATCAATTTTTTGATCAAATACTAGTCATACACAACATTGAGAGTGAACATGATCTGAATTAATTTAACGTCTCAGACAGGGATGTTGCAAAAACTGTTCCTCTTCTCCTGAACGAATACCATCGCATTATCAATTGATGTCAGTTTTTGATAATTTGATAATAACTAATGATCTTCCAGATGATCCTCTCAATGGATTAGATCAGATAAAAAATTGGATGTGTCCCGTGTATTGAACCACTACAATAAGGAAAAAATTCGTTGGCCCACTTGGAGGGAGCATAGTGTTACTTACATTGATGTGAGGGAATCTGGGCCCCCTAAGTTTTCAGAGTGTCCAACCATTAATATTTTTTGAACCGCAACAGTGAAACTCTTTGTTACAATAAACGGTCGGTTATGTTTACGGACATGAGAAATGATAAAACTATTCAGTACGGAAGATCATTAATCAGGAGGTAACCGCTGCGAGGTGAGCCGCCCAGGGAATAGGCTAAGGGAGGAATCAGGCGCATAAGAAAGTGAAGAGCCTCGCTTGTACAGCTCACGAATAATGATGGAAATAACAGAGGGTCTGAAAGAAGTGAGAGAGAACGCAAGCTGCAGCAGGAGGTGTGTGAGAGAGAAGGTGAAGTGTGTAGGACGGAGAAATATTGAATGAGATGAATGGAAGATGAGTGAGGTTAAGAGTAAGTAGGTGGAGATAACATGAATAACACATGAAGGAAAATGTTTGCGATTGGAGAAAAGATACTTTGTAAAAGAAAACACAAGGAAGTCAGAGAAACGTCAGTAAAACATTAAAACACTAACGAAATTACGATTGAAGTATGAGGAAGAGAATGAGAGAATAGAGAAAAAGGAAAAGGGAAGAGAAGTAATTTATTAAGGAACACTATTGATTCATCAAGTTAGTATTTTATTAAGTAAAACGTCGAAATTACAGGGAAATGATAAGGGTTGATAAGGGGATGAGTGATGAATGAGAAGAAGAAGTTTATTATATTATATCATATATAGCTTATAACTTGAGCTTTCGAATTAATATCTTCCAACATCCAAATAATATATAATATATAATTTCAAATATTTTATTTAATTCGTTTAAGAGTAAATATGAAAGAGTAGATCAGGATCAATGAATGATTGAAGAGCTTTAAAAATGATGACTGGAGAGAACAAGATGGAAACAAAAGGATATTAAAAAAGGAAAAGAGGGGTGAGATTGAGTGAGTTAGATGAGGAAGGAGAACAGGAAGAAGAGACTGATTGATTGAATAATTTATTCTTCTCCTGACAACGTTAAAACCATTGGTTTTCTCTAACACCTTAACAGGCTATTAGAATTGTGAAGTATATCATTCAGTGGATCACTTCTGTTGCAAGAAACTGTTAAAACGTAAGTCGTAAAAATTGTTGAAAAATGAATCGTAAATACATAGAAATCGTGGAAACGTAAAAATCTTCATTTTTGAATTACATAAAAATCTCAATAAAATCATAATAATTTATTGAACGAAATTCCCAATTAGTTATGCTATAATTCTCGTTCAATGAATTATCATGGTTTTAAAAGCAATTGATTAGTTGCAATATCCAATCTCCTTCTATCTTAATAAAATGATCACATCCAGACATCATGATAAGTGAGTAACAAATAATAATAAATTCATAGAGTTAGAGCAAGGGAGGGATTAAATATTCAAGAACTTGAGAGATTAAACACAAAACACCTTCCTTGCTATGAAATTCACCCTTCACACATGTGCAAGGTGAGTTTATTTTGTAACACCACTCATACCTATCACCCGTCCTTATTCAACAGGAGAAAAACACAGTAGGGGTGCATGTGCCACGCAGCCCCTAGTTGTTGTGCAGTTCCCGAACTGTTTATTCTTTGGCTTGTCCTCCCTCCTTCCTACCTGTTCAAGTGGTTAATAGTTCGGAAGCGACTTGACATTCATAATGCCTTTCATCTCTGTCTCCTGAGCATCATGTGAAGACAGTTATTGATGCCATGTTTAGAATGCAACCTGAAGTGGCGCATTGTCACATTGGAGACAGGGGAAGGTGAGCCAGATATTGATGACACCAGATGCGTTGTCTGTGGTGTGAAGATACACACCTAGGAAAAAATACACCAGTATAGTTCATTGATATAGTACATAGTGCCATAGTGAACTCCCGACACCTATCTATAGTTATACTCCACATGTAATGCAGAACGACAGAGAGGTATGTAAGTGAAATCTTTTTTATAATATTTTTACCACCATAAAACCCTATTGCAACCGTCAACTGAGCTTTTCATTGGAATGATTTGAAACAATATTCCATATCTTATTAATTTTAAGAGGTGCAACATGATTTAGTCCAGTAGTACAAAATAACAAAATTATTACGTACTAATTGCTGTGGGTGATACCCACATAAGCTTATGATAATAATTTGTGAATTTAAATGGGTTCTAGGAGTGAATATGATTATAATAAAATATGAATGAATATGAGTGAATTATAATATGAATAATAATATAAGTGAATATGATTTTAGTCTCCCCAAAAACATAAATTACGTAGAGAGGAATTAATTGAGAAGGACTGAGAGATGCCACAACCACTTTTGGTCACAGCAGTTTCCTGACTCGGATGTTGCAAGTTTGAAAAATCGAATCACATCAACAACTACACGAGAAAAAACGTAGTGATTAAGTTCTTTTTATGGCCGCTTAAACTTTCCTAACAGTTGGAGAACTTTAAAACAGGCTCTTAGCATTTGTTATGAACATAAGGATGACACCCGTAATAAAAATGAAGTGCATATATTTGTCAGCCAGTTTTGGGAATGGTACAAGCACTGCGTGCGAGATTGGTGTGAAAAGTTATCGACTTCAAGTTTCTTTTTTGTAGACTACGATCTGTCCCATGTCAGTTGACAGTTTGTTTCGAGTGATGAATCCTGATATCAGCATGCAACTTATGGCAATGTTGTGCCATAATCCCGTATGAGGTCTGTCGTTTTGACAACTAAAAACGGAGAGACACATTTATGCTTGCATAAACAATTCAAACCGGGCCACAAATCTAGCACTTTCCCATTTCTTCATTGCCTTTTGCACTCTCATCATGGAAGTGTCTCTAATCTTGTCCCATTTTTTGATCTATATTAGCTCGACTTTGGAATGAAACCTGTCCAGAGATGTTGTTTTTTCACTGGAGATATCAACATTTTCTTATGGATTCGAAATTATTTATCCTCGAAAGTCCCGGAACTGTGAAAGCTCTGACGACAATGTAACTGATAAGCTTGACATACGCTCTAGACACGCAAGGAAATGGTATAGGGTGATTATCCAAAGACACAAATTACTTCAGATAGATGAGCTGGAACAAGACTTTTCCTGTTCCAAAAACTTTTTAACATTGTTGTTAGTCCATTTTGTTGGAAGATAACCCAATTTTTTCAAGCCTGATTCAATTTAGAAGATTGAGAAATTAGTCTAGAGTTATTTGATTACAAACAGTCGTCAAAATGAAATTCTCTCTTGAGTCCTCAAGATGAAACCATCCTGTTCAGCCTAACTCAAGATTATTGAAAATATATATTTGCCTAATTAGTAGATTACTCGCGTAAATTAGAATCCTGTCTACATTTTTCTGACTGGCTAATTATCATTTATCTTCAAAAAAGTGAATGAATGTAAAATGTTTCCTGGACAGGTCATTAGTTGAGGCTGAACTTGATAGACCATTCTAGATGCGGTGCTCAGCTCCTCTATTTTGTAGTCCACTTATTGCAACTTGACACGGCTGAGAAAGACTAACAATGCTTTCTTCAGTCACTTCCTGAAAATGCATTTCGCTTGCCATCAATAACTGAATTATTCAGTATCACAATATCATTGTTTAATCTGACTATTCTCCACTGATTTAAAACATTCAAATTAGAAACTGGATCAAGTTTTGATAATAAATCAACACTCTATGTGATGTGAAAACATAACCTACAATATTCATCACATCATCATGCCTATATTCGTAGTCATTATTATTTGATTATTCATTATTTTGAATATTCATTAGATAATCAGTATTGGGCTGTATTGTATCAATTTACTGCTCCCGAAATTACCTAGGGCTCCCGAATCTCGATGTAATATTGTTATGATTCGTGTCTGTATCAATGAATTATTAAAAGAATCTATCCATCTGAAAACTAAAAATCGTAATATTGATGTTTTAAGAATAAGAATAAATTTTATTCGCCATAAACAAAACAATACAAAATAATATTTGAAAGATATAAATAATTTCAACCACTCGGATAGTTCGGAAAGCAGTAGAGTGTCTTAATATTGTTGAAAAATATTAATTTAAGACTCGAATAGTTTGTAGAGCAACGGTGACACTTGCTCCAGCGAATGCCGAATGCAGACACTACAAACATCAATTACGGCTGGCAGCAGTCATAAATCGCGGAGGGAGTGTTTGACAGTGCAGCGCAGTGCAGTATTGAGTTAGGCGCCAAAGTAAAAGTAGTGGAGAGGTGTGCTGGTCGTTACTCTCCTCTATGCAAGGACGAGAAGCGCCGCGCCGTGCTAGATGAGAATGCAGGTGAGAATGGACTCTTCATACGCCATATTGTTGCATTCTGCGTCGAGATATTATTGATGAATTGCAAAAAAGAAACAAAGAAGAACAAACAAGGGGAGGAATAAGAATGAGGAAATAATGATGGATGTGAAGAGACAACATGGAAGACAACATTAGTAAACATGGAAGGAGATTGAGTAATGGGAGAAATGGGTTTTTACATGTTTTGTACAAGAGTGTAGGAAGTGAAGATTATTCAGAAACGTATAGGAAATTAGCACTGACTAAACTAATTTACTGATAGTGAAAATTGAACGAGTTCAAATTATTTTACCATCAATACGAAGGTTGATGAAGGATTTCTTGTATTTAATTTATAAGGAATTTGTGAGAACTTATTTCAATAATAGTAAGGTGTATAAAAGATGAATGAAATGAAAAATTCAATTAATAATGATGACATTGATATAATAATGGAATTATTCTGAGAGTTCCATTGCATTCCGCAGAGTAGGTAAGGGAAAATTATTTATGATTAGAAATTGGAATGAGAGTGGAATGAAAAAAGAGGAAGAGGAGAAGGAAGAGGAGGAGGAGGAGGAGGAGGAGGTGGAGGAGGAGGATGAGGATGAGGAGGAGGAGGAAGAGGAGGAGGAGGAGGAGGAGGAGGAGGAGGAGGAGGAGGAGGAGGAGGAGAAGAAGAAGAAGAAGAAGAAGAAGAAGAAGAAGAAGAAGAAGAAGAAGATGAAGAAGAAGGAAGAAGAAGAAGAAGAAGAAGAAGAAGAAGAAGAAGAAGAGGAAGTGAGGAACATAAGTTCAGAAGCAAGAGAAGGAAAAGATTTATTGATTATTTATTGATATGCTAGGTCTTGATTGACCATCAAACATTCATAAAAATGATATAAAATGATAAAACAAAAATAATACAGCATGAGAAAAAATAATAGCCTGTAAGGTGCTTGTAATAGATTCATACCACTTGAAATCGAGATTAAAATACTATGGTGAAATCAAACATAGAATAAGATGAAGAAGAGGACGATTAAATGAAATATAGGGAGGAGAAGCAGGAAAGAGCAGTAGAAGAAGGATGATGTGGAAAAGTAGAAGGATGAAAATAATAAGAAAAAAGCATACTGAAAGGCAAATAAGTAGAGGGAGCTTTGCTAGATTTATGCTTTTGGACGGTGTGATAAATGGACGCGATAGCTGTGAGGATGGAAAAATGGAATAATGGTTGGTTGGGCAACCACCGCATCAGCTGCAGGTGTAGCGGATGAGTCGGCGGCGGAGGACGCAGTGGAGGTCACAAGTGACACGAACGCGGCCAGCGTCACGACACCACACAAAAACCAACAACAAAAATAAAAATAAGCGCGCATAGTTGAACACTGATAAACTATCTATCGGTTCCAAGTGAATGCGCTCAGATGGCACTGCATGAACGGTAACTACCGTACGCCACTCATCACACCTCCTCTCTCATATTTCATTCATGGCAAAATCCGTCATTCATCCAACAGCTATACTAGCGGAGGAAGTGGTGAGAGAATGGGTTGTGAAAAGTTGAGCTCAACATTTTTGTAGGCTTATTTTCGATACAACAATGGATACAATGTATTCCAACTAAACTACAACAAATACTCTTATCAGCTGATACCAAGCTTAAGAAACGATTACAAATTTTAGAATAGCTTTTTGAGTTTCCGAACCTGTAGATAAGAATTGATGAGCCTGTCTAATAAGAATTGAAATAATTCTTATAGGAATCATTCTATTATAAGAACAATTATAATTATACGAGTAAGAACAATTCTAATAAGAATTGAAACATAGTTCCGAAATTCCTTTTGAAATAGGCCCTACTTGAAGTTCAAAACTGGCCCTCTTTTCAATTTCAAGGGTGAAGGACGGGTCTTATGAAAAGTTATGATTTCATTATTAAGTTTCCTCGACCATAAATTTTCACTCGGAAGCAAGATACTTCTCAAATAATTCTCCAAGAATCAAGCTGATATCTTTGTGGGAAACATTCACTTTATGAGTATCTCTGGTGATGTATTTAATAATTCTATGAATGAGATTCATTTGATTCTATTTTGAAAATTGTTAGAGAGACAACACAGAGGTTATAATAAAGAGGAGAAATGGAGGGATGTTGATATAGAGGAATAATAGAGGAAGGGAGAGGAATATTAATATTTGAAGAGAGTTCAGAGTTTCAGCCAAAAATGTTGAGCTATTTGTTATGATTATTTATTCAACTTCTCCCATTGCAATAAAATCCTATTCAGAAGCTATAGACGAGATTTAATGGAATATAATAATGAACTACTGCCTTTTAATCAGCTCACGTATTTTAAAACGAACCCCATTAATTAAATGTATATTTTAATGAAAATTTCATTTGTGCGTCACAAGAACACTGAGCATTCGAATAATCTATTCTGAGCACCAATTTGAATCTAAAAATATCTTCTTACTCCAAAAAGTACACAGTAAAAACAATCTTGATGATGGAATATAATGAGAACGCATGTAAGTGAACCAGTATGAATTAAGACTTGTCCAGTGCACATTTGTAAATGTCCAGACAGGCTTATAATTAAATATCGCCTACTGGGATCTTAATAGTTGACTGCTGTATCTAATCTTCCTAGTCCAAGCACATTAGCAATGTATATAGGTAACTTAGACGTTGAACACTATTTTTATTAACCTTACTGCCTGTCCAGATTGCAGGGTTGCGATGAGAGGTATTTGTGATGCAATTGAGTCCTGGAATGAAGTTTGCTACTAATATAGTAGTTGCAAATAATATATAATCAAATAATAGTTGATACACAGTTCTTGAATAAATTTTCGCTTATTGTAGAGGAAATATTTATTCTTAGATCAAATAAAAAAAAAGAGTGGATTCTTCAATAGATTAAATAACATTCTTGTTTTTCGAATTTGGATACCAAGTTGAACCCTCTAGAGGCACGAATTTATAATTTTATATCTCACTCTTGAAACAATGAATTTTCCACTGTATTTGAAAATGACTTTCAACTATGATCTATAATATTCAATTAAAATGAAACAACTTTTTAATACCTGAACTATGTAATTATTGTTAATCGCTTGAAATAGTTTTGATCTATTTGATTGTCGTATTTGTTTCGCCTTTTCTCTGATAATTTACATCATAAACAATTTATCCCTTAAACAATAACGTTTTGCCATAATTTCTAACAAATCATAAGTGTGAAGACTTGAACTTTCAAATGGGTGAATATGATAGCGAATACATATTGAATAGCTTTGTGGTGACTGGGTATAGGTAGATTGGTAGGATAACTTGACATATCAGGACATTATGTTGTTTACTATTGACAGTCTCATTAACACTCCTGACCAGTTCATTAATCGTCTGATGCCTCATTATCTCCTTCGATTGAGATCTAAACCGACTACAAATGAAGAATTATCGCCTCTCTTGAAATGATGTTGAAGATCTCTTGGCTCCAAAAGGTATAATTCAATTCAATGTTGATCGACCACAACCAAAAACAAACAAACACATTACGGACAGCTATGTATACCAATCTATTTTTGTGTCTTGGAAATTTACGACATACTGTTTGACAATAGTGCGTAATTAGCTTGGTTCTCCAGTTTTATATCTTAATGTCGAGAACTTCTTCGTTTTGAGTTGACTCCAGTAGTGGCTAACATCAGTTTTGTGTGACGGTTATTGGTTTCCGATTACAGTAGTATGATGGTGGTTGAAGGAATTATGGGTTTGGAGATGAGGCTGAGTGATGTGTTGATGTTTGCACGCGCAGGATCTGTGCACAGAAACGAGCGGTAGTTTGGGTTGAAATCGTGTCATGTCTTCGCCGGTTTTCCTAAAGGGTATGCATAATGGTGCAAAAACAAAGGGCAACTGTCGTTGAGTATGGGTTGCCTCTCGCCCTATTTACTACTGTCAGAGATGGACTTCCTCAATCTCGCTTCCTCTCTTCCTTTATCGCTTTACTCTTCTCTATCCCTATCCTTCTCTTTATCTGCTGCTGCAGCAGTTTTACGGCCCCGTGCGACTCTGTCCAGGCGTGACGACGAAGAACGTGGAGAAGCGCCAAACAATTAAAATAACAAAAGGCAGGTTGGGATACATTCAATAGTCCTCTGCACTGTATATCTTAGCAAGGGGCAGCAGCAGCAACAATCCAACAATTAGTGATGCGTCCGCGCTATGTCGCTAGCCAGTGCCAATCTGGCTAATTGTAGCCACTGAGTATAGACACTAAATAGCTGCACTACCCTGAGTATACAGTAATACAACATCAGCTGATTGTTTTGGTCCAAGTCCGTATTGACGGTCTGTCGTTTATGCTAGTTGCCTCAACATACCTGATTGCAGATTACTATGTCTGCAACGTTGGACCCGTCCTCCTTACAAGTAGCTAATCAACCTCTTGAAGTTTCTGATCTCAGTGCACCTTTTTCTCAAATCATTGAATAGCTCTCCTGTTTATACTTCTTGGGATCAACCTCTTGAAGTTTCTGATCTCATTGCACCTTTTTCTCAAATCGTTGAATAGTTATTCTGTTTATACTTGATGGGATCTATCGAACATATTACTCATGATAAATTATATTGTTAACTAACATGATCAAGAATATAACTGAAATTATATTCTGTATGTTATTTGTTCAAGATTGAAATTGGTTTTTAGTTTCTCCAACAGAATGAAAAGAAAAATTCTCAATTATGGAACTCAAAATGAGTAGTATCTTTTTCGTTATGCATGTGCAACAACCATTTATCTATATGAATTAGTCTTCCATTGTAGTCAAGCGTGACATTAGAATCATGCTTTTGTTATACAATTCGATAAGTATTATTATTTTTGTCTCTCATGAACCTCGGATCAATCTCATTCTCCATTAGGCCTATTAAGCTTGAAAAATCATTCTTGTGAGAGACATGTGGTTTCTCCCCGGGAATCAACCTGGAAATAGATTAGTTGCTCATGACTTGAACTTGATTTTCTCTCCAACTCATCTGATTCCACGACTCCGGGATTATGCGTGATCGACTACAATCTTGATAAATGTATTGATAAAGAAACGATCGATTGATTTTTCTCAAAGAGGAGAATATTGCTTTTTGTGGTTATGCATATATCGTTCCACCCACAGCGTACATCAAGTTTAATTTTTAACCATACATTTTCAGAAAATAACTACAAATCATGTCAATATCACTTCTTGGATTAAGGATGATTGGATTGATGGAAAATGGTTCGCATACGTTTTATCGAAGACTAGAGTGGAAACTACAATACTGAATAGTAAGGTAAATACGAAGAAAAAGAATCTTCACTAACTTAATTCTATGAAACAATGATAGTTGTTACTAGCAAAATGGAAATAAATTTGAGGATCATCAAGTTAAAGGTTTTGAGATATTCATGACTACTGTTCTCAGGACTACTGTGTCTTATAATATTGAGGCTGGTTTGATTGAAAATTCCAGCAATATATTCCAACATAGTAAGGAGATAAGAAGGTCCTTTACTTTTGATCTAAATAATTATCAAATATTCCATAGCAGCTCTTCGACATACTAAATAACCAATTCACTTTGCGACACAGCAATTACTGGGAAACATTTTTCAGGGCCACGAATTAATTGGACTTTATTAATTAAAATAATCATGTATTATTGGAGCCTTAAAATGATGCCAGATTATTAATTTATTTTTGGGCAGTACCCTCTTGCTTAATTGAGCCTCGGGATGTGAACGAAGCTTATGTATGGTCTGCATGTGCCATGCTATTATTGTAGCATAATTAATAGAACCATTAAATCATGGTGCAAACATCGTGGGAGGTGGAGAGCTGCCCTGTGATCTATGGTACATGGATGCACGCGTCCATGTTCCAACATGTACACAACACACACACACCCACACACTAACAACATGTATGCACGTGTTTCGTGTCTAATACATTGCCGAAACCATTCCTCCTCCTATTCTAGAACAGATATTCAAACAGTTTAATATACCATAAATATCGCATGTCTCGATAAACATCTTGTAATCTCCAAAAAATATCACGACACGTCTCTCCTCCTATCTTTTCAGACAACATCTAGAAAAATAATTACAACGATCGTATCAGCTGGAGCCAAGCCTGAGACGCAAAATTATGTCAGTTCTGGTGCATGGCCCATTATTGGTTATCACGTAAAAAACCGACTGGCATCGTTGAAAAATTGACCTTTTAAACCTTCGAGAAATTCCTCGATTCTAGTCATTTCGAATAATTAATGGAATAACAACCAATGAGACTGTGTACCAAATTCAGGAGGAGAATTGAGAGATTATTGACCAAATAAGCATTGATTCAGTATTATTGAATGGATATATTGCTTCATGAACCCTATCATTATCATTAAAGAATTACCCCATTATTATAAGGACTACCTGGTGGTAGTCCCAGAGTATTCCATAAATTCTCATTATGGAGTAATGAATAATTGTAAAAAAAAATAGAAAAAAATTTGATAATTCAAAACATTCTTTTTCTTCAATAAAATATAATATTATCCACGTCTTTCAGATGTCCAGTAACATGACATTAGCATCCAGAAAAGATGGTAAATTCTCATTATTTGGGAATTACAGAGGAAAGTACCCAAAGCAGGACCCCCATTTTGTTCTTTGATTATAAAATATTTTTCCACTAGGTTTCAGTACGCAGCAGAGACAATAACGATGGGGGTCCACATAAGGAGACGGGTCCGCATTTGGGCACTTTCCTCTATATAATCTGATACATTTTTCAGAGTAAAATCCAGTCTTATGTTCAAGAAAGTAATGCATGATTATTCCTCATCTACAATAGAATAGGTGTTTTCAATAGTTTGATACGAGGAATTTTCAATATTTATGTGAGAAAATATCACTAAAAAATAAGTTTGTTCTCTGTTATCGATGTATTCCACCCTAGTTTTCACAAATTAGAATATTCTATGAAACGACGTGGAAATAGCTGAACAATTCCGGAAATTTGTTGTTCCATTGAGTTTATTTATATGCGATGTATATCTACAATGAAGTTCAAGGTCAGGAATGCAGCGAAAAGTCGTTTCTCGATTATCAGAAAAGCGCTTCCAGATCTGTCACAGTAATCAGCATCATGTGTTACAGGTCGTGAGGAGGAACATCTGTGTTGCATCTTGATTAGCATACAGTCACCGATCTCCGAAGAGCGCAAACACCCAACAGTTTTACATAAATGGTACGATTTCACGTATTCCATGCGTCTAAGTAGCAATAAAACTGTTAAGAAAGCAGGAGGAGAGAACAAAGATCGATAGAAAAAGGCGGTGCAAATGCTTCTAAATCGGAACGACGTCCATCTGACGACGTTCCTGACGACATGCAACAATCAGTCAGTCAGCAGCTGGAGACAAGTTCCAAGCATTTTTATAGGTCCAGACCTGGGAGAAACATCAAGAATGTCCTGAAACGCACGCTTGCGGCTGGACAAGAGACATCCGCAAGATTTAACTATTCCAGGCTGTGCCTTTACGGCTGGCGTGCTACCTCTTCAACATTGATCTTTCACGCCGGGTAACTTCCTGAATATTTTATTATCACCTCTCAGATCCTAACACTCCTTTCAACCCCATTCTTTCGCAGAGTTTCTCCAAACTTTTTCAACAGGAATTTATTTTTGAATTTGTTAAAAGGATGGATCAAGTTGATGTTGAGGAGAGAGTACCATAATAATATAAAATAATAAAACTTGAAACAATACCCATTTCAATTGAAAATATTTATTTTTGAATTTGTAAAAAAGATGGATGAAGTTGATATTGAGGGGAGAGTACCATACATAAAATGATGAAATTTGAAACAATACTCATTTCAATTGAAAATATTTATTTTTGAATTTGTGAAAAGGATGGATCAAGTTGGTATTGAGGAGAGAGTACCATTATTTATGAAATGATGAGATTTGGAATAATACCTATTTCAATTGAAAATATTTTTAAGTAGAATTGACGAAAAATATAAACTAAGGAGAAAGTACCAGATTAAAATTAATTCAAAACGAAAGCCATTTCAATTAAAATAGAATACTCCCAACAAGTATTGACTTATGAATTGAAAAATGAATAGATCAAATTGTTATCAGGAATACAAAGTCCAAATATGATTTCGATTGGAACATAATTATTTATTAGACTTTGGAATTTCCTACACTTATGTTCATTTCAACTGGAATTGAATCAAAGAGGAATATTTGAAGTTGGAAGTTGGAAGACGACAAATAGAACAAATCATTTCAAATAATAGTATGTGAGCTCACTTACCAAGTATATTTGCAATCCCACCCGAATACTACTCTAAATACCCACTCTAGTACATGGATGTCCATTGTTGAGTGGGTTAATTTCCATAAACTTTCTTTTTTCTTGATGTTTAGGCCTATATAGTTTTTCTACATTTTTGTAGTCAATATTTTATCAATGTATTCTTAATTTTTAGTTTTGAAGGGAATACATTTATCATTTATTTATTTATTCATTTATTTACTGTACAAGTATTCTCGCAACAACTACGCTGCTTCAACATTTGATGCCATTAAAATAAATAACATATGAAAGTTCGGCTTCATCATACCTCACACCTCATGTTAATGAAGACCTTATGTGCAAAGTCATACTTCAGCTTGTCAAAATTGACTGTTTGTAGTCATAAACCGATATTTATGTTGATAATAATAAAACCTGTGCCAGCATTGCATTGGATCAATCAACAATCTGCTCAGTTGAGCCACTTGAATCACGACTTTGGTAATAAAATCTGGAATCTGCCACTTTTTTGACGTCGATAATGTACGAGTAAGCACTGTGCAATTAAAACTAATGCTGGAGAAGAGTAGTTTGCACTACATTAGCCGGTACGTGAAATGTACCGTTAAAGGGAATGGTGCGATCTATCGCTAGTTTGGCAAGAATCGTGCAGTCTGAATGCTTCAGTAATTCGACACTTGTTTGAGAAAAGCAAGCGTCAAGGTGATTGGTGGCCGAAAAGGTAAGGTATAGTGTCGTTCATCATTTTAACTTGTCAAAATGCTCAAACACTGCTCCTTGCTTGTGAAAATTAGGTAATATTTCTTGCTCTAATGATTAACATGAATCTATTTTCCTTCTAAATATTTGCTCACAATAAAAATAGTTTAGATATTTCATTGAAGGATTCTCAACTGAATTGTTAAATTATTGTCTCCACTTTATTCTTTTCAACTTATACATACAAAGGTTTGATGAACACTTTTGTTTCAATTGATCTAGTTCGAAGCATTCATTCAGAATACAGAATATTCTTCGGGGAGGGGTATTTGTTGACCATGACCAAGGGGGTGGGGGTCAATTATTGTGTTTGACTTGCATATTATAAAAAGGTTTCAACCCAACATTGTTTCGCCCCGCGGGGGGGGGGTTGGGTTTAACGTGATATGATTGATATAATAAGTTATCCAAAAAGATAACTGATGTTTTCAGTAATTGGTAAAAATTAGAATGTACTGCACTCCAAGTTCAGCAGAAAAGTATGTTTTTCTCTTCAAGTATCCACCAATTTCATTTTTATTTCTATGACGTTTATCTCTCAACCTCATTGGAAAATGTAACTGCATTTACTGTAAATAAATATTATTTCTCCAAATATTTACGTTATTATCTATTACAAATAACGTGAGGGATTACAGTGATGGTGCCACTAATTTTGTTGCTTCGCTCATCCTTTCATTCGCTCTCAACTCTACTGGTTAACATGAGCAAAGATAATACCGTATTATAAAGGATATCGTCTTTGCTTTATCATAGCTTCTAATAGTTTCCCAACAATGATCATTGATGTCCATTAATAGGCTCACAATTTATGTGCTCCAACTTATCTACAGAAACTCCATAGATGTCTATCAAAGTTGAACTCGCACTAGGTTAATAGAAGAGAAAATCAACGTCATCTATAATTTGCATAAATGAGTTGTAATCATGGTTACGGGGTTGAGTTGAATATCATTAAGATTGTAATAAAGATATTGGAGGCTCGTTAGCTGCTAGATGAATAGCGACTAGGAGACGTAACAATATATTGCTAGTTCGGTTGATACATGCATTGCTACGTAGCACGTAGAGCATTGAATCTGTGTTTCAGACGGCTTTTACTTTAATATTGACTAATAAACGACAGTCTTGTTGTATTTCCAGCTTTCCAAGCAAGTCCTGAAGAAGTCCAAGTGATGCTATCTCATACTTCACGATCAAACACACACATATGCAGGAATACTCCTACTCCCACCAACCACACCTGCTTTCTTGTCTTGTATTGAAGAAGCAGCAAGCTAAATCTCAAGGCAGCCTGTCATGAACTTTGACCGGTATAATAACAACAACAACTAGTAGTACCACAACCAGTGCATGTATATAACGTGGCCCAACCTGGCTTTTCTCGCTGACTAACGGTTGAGCCGTTCTCTGCTAGACTACATAAATATACTGGCTGCCGTGAAAGCTCATCTTTATCGGTTGCCTGCGCCTAATCACCGAGCTTATGCTAACCGCACCACAGCACAACACATACATGCTACACCGTCATCGGCCAGAATGGGACCCACCACTCAACACATTCGCATCATAACGGATCACCTGATTTCACAACACGAGTAACCTCACTCATTTCGAACCTGCAGCAGCACCCCATCACAAACGCTTCTCATTTCTCCATGTAAATAACTTAATTCTCGCATACCCAATAAATAACATCGAGGTGCCTTCACGGATCACAACGATATTATCCCACGAATCAACAACTACACCATAAAAAAGGAATCGACTGCTAGCATGTAAATTATCGTGAGTGCACCGATAATTCCATTTTAATAACCTATTATGAACCGAGCAAAAAGTACTTGATCAATGAAAGTTTTTGATGCCGATTATGGGAAACGATTGGCCACGCAAATGACTTTAGAATGGTTATTCTATGTTCATGATTTTCTAAAACACTCTCATAGATGTTGATAAAGGAGACATAGAGCACTGAGTGGAAACCTATAAAAGTAATGACGACTATTGAGTTTCATATTAAGCCAAGTTTCACATTAGAATAATGAACTTCAAGCTATTGTCGGTCAATCGGTAATCAAATAATTGTTATTCCTTTTACGCTGTATGCATGCTATTACTTTAAATTGAGCATATTGTTTGATATTTAATTGCATATCGTACCATGTTACTGAGTGAAGTAAACTTTGCTTTCATGATCTAGAAAGTATTTGAAAAGGGTAATCTATAGTGATGAGGGTCTGATACGAGGGCAGAGAATTTTATATTAACGAATATTGTAGATCTGAAATGAATAATTTTATCAAAAATATTTATATTAATTCCATTTTAGTATGACAAAGGAATTCACCTTCATATCCATTTTTGACAATATAGAATAGAATAGAATAGAATAATTGCTTTTATTTTACTGAACAAATACATAAATAAATTGAAAAGAAATACATGCAAGCTAATAACCCTTGGTCAAGGACCGTCAGGGTGAGTTGAGTTTTTTCAATTAATAATAATTGTCTTTCAATGAGTTATTCAGAAATACAAATTTACAAATTTCAATGAATTTTTTTTCCTTTTTTGAACAAAAGTCTTTCAAAGGTTGCAAACGAGTACTAGTAATTGAACTCTGATATCAAATAATGTCTATATTTCCATGCTTCTGCACAGTATTCACTCACTTTGCACCAGTTTACTCCATCCAAAAAGATTTTCACTTCCTGCCAACTGAGCTGTGACTTGCCGAGATGCTTTAGTCTGTAGCTGCTAAGAATTGGGCACCGGCCAATGAAATGAGCAATATCCTCGTCCTCTTTTAGATTACACAACGAACAATGTTTATTGATCTGCACGAAGGAATATTTGTTCAGATATATGAGTTCCATCCTAGCCTTAAAGAACCACTTGATTAGTCTGAAGTCACAGTCCTGTATGATATACTCATTCCAATGATTGAGCTGGCTTCTGCAAGAGTAACGTTGGCTTGATAATACTTTCTGTTCCTGCTGATCACGCAGCTTTCTTCCAATTGATGTCAACACACAGTCTGTATTCAGTGATCCATCTCTAATGCCATCCAATGTGATGCCGAATGATTCCTCGAGCTTCCGCCAATCCTCATACATGAACAACCTTTTCTTAATCAACTCCTCCATTAGACATTTTGGATATCTATCCTCTGGTAGTTTTAAACACCTTTTAACAAATCCAAAGTGTAGTCTCAGAGTATGCAGAAAGATTGGCTGCAGTCCAGTCTCCAGAAGCATAGCCAAATTGGGAGAGTATGTTGGCAGACTGAACACTTTCCTGATGAAAACCCTTTGTATACTTTCAACCAGATCAAACATTCTGCTTCCCCACACCTGAGCACCATAGCACATTATGGATCTCACAACAGCTTCAAAAACCTTCAACTTCGCTTCAAATGTAATTGAATTGTTCAATAGCAGATTATTAAACAGACTTAATGCCATTTTTGCTGAAGCCAATCTCTCCCTGAAATGCTCTTTCATTGAAAGTCTTGATGTCAGCTTCATTCCGAGATACTTGTACGAATTGACAACCTCAATTGCATTCCCTCTGTACCACCATTTCTCATGTCTCCCTTGTTTCCCACCATTTCTAAAAACAACTATCTTGGATTTATCAAGATTTACTAGAAGATTCCATTTTGTACAATATTCTTCCAATGCTGTAATCATCTTCTTCAAATCCAGTTTATTCGATGCCATCAGAACAATATCATCAGCATAGGCCAATATTTTGATACTCAAGTCTTTCACCCTCACACCTCCCTCCATATTCTCCTCCAAATCATTCAGGAACAATGCAAACAGCAAGGGACTCAGCAAACAGCCTTGTTTGACGCCAGTATTGGTCTGAAATGCCTCTGATAGGCCCTCTTGACTCCAAACCTTTGCTGTGGTGTTGGTGTATATGTTTTGAAGAATCCTCAGCATTTTTGTGGAAATTCCCATTTCTGACAACTTGAAAAATAATGCATGCCTGTCAATTCGATCAAACGCGGCTGAATAATCCACAAAAAAAGCATAGACCTTCTGTTTCGCGACTGCCAACCTCATACTAATAATTGCCATCAGATTGAAAATGTTGTCCACTGTCGAATAACTCTCTCTGAAACCAGCTTGGAACTCTCTCAGTTTTCTATTACTCTTGACCCATACCTTCAATCTGTCTAGCAGAATTCCTGTGAACAGCTTTGCTCCTGCATTGCCAAATGATATACCTCTATAGTTGCAAGCATCTTCCGGGTTGCCTTTCTTGAAAATAGGGAATACTATTGATCTCTTAAAGCTGTCTGGAACATCATTCATTCTGTACATTTCATTGTATACATTCAAAAGACTCTCCATGAAGCAGGCTGGTGCATTTTTGAAAAATTCATATGAGACCCCATCCTCTCCTGGTGCCTTACCATCTTTTACATGGGCAATAACCTTCTTCAACTCCTGCATCTGAAATGGTGCATCCAAAAATTCATCCTCAATATAAGTCTCCACATACAAAACTCGATCCGCTGTCATTGCAGGATTTAACAGCTCTTGGAAGTGATGAACCCAATCTCCAATTGAAATGCTTGCCCCCACCACAAACGTTTTCTTCTTAAGCAGTCTGACCAATTTCCAGAAGTCCCTTGAATCCCTCACAGTCTTAAATCCATCAATGCATTGTGTCCAGTAAGCCTTTTTCTTTTCCTTGCATATTATCTTGTACCTTGCAATTGCTTCCAAATAATGCATCTTCACCACATCAGAGTTTGTCTTTTGGTACAGATGCAAGAGGCCAAATGATTCTTTTCTTTTTGCCAAGCATTCCTGATCGAACCATTCAGCTTGATACCTCTCCTTACTATGACCAATTCCTGGTTGATGCTTAACCTGCTGACTTCCACAGATGGCCCCAATGAGGTAGCACCAGTCTTCTTCCAAGTTGGCACTCCATTCACACCTTCTATTGACAGCCTCCTGCAGATGCCTCTGGTATTGAGCTTTCCTCTCTGGAATCCACTTCATCTTTGGTCTTAAAGGCTGGATATCCACTGCTGTGCTCTCACCTTCTCTTGTAAACCGGATTACTGTTCTTATTGGTAAATGATCGGATAGAACAGCAGGTACAACTGTAAAGTCTACTACACAGGATAGCAGCTCCAATGAGACAGCACACACATCAATGACTGAGGAACCCTGACCTCCCACAAATGTAAATTCACCATTTCTATCCCCTGTCATCCTTCCATTTAAAATATAATTTTTAATTCATTTTTAATTCCATTTTAAATGGAAAATGGACAATATATAAAATATAATTATATATATATTTTTTAATTATTGTAATCGGCCTTTCAAAATGATAAATGAGCAATTTTATTGATATCGATTAATATATTTTTTGGGGATTTGTGTTATAGTGAAGTTTATTCTCCCTGTTATTGTTTTATATTCCATACCTTCCACACTTTCTCTTGATTATTTGATTCTAGAACATTCTGAACTTTTTGAATTACTTGAAAAAAAACTTCAATGTTTTTTGTATGAATAATTCATTCGCTATTTACTTAATCATCTAGAATTCACTCGATACCTCCTCAACTTGGCATCAAGCTGAAATACTTCACAAACATTTACCACCAATGCTCCAACTCAATATCCATTATGAATATTAGATTAGACAATTATTTATACATGTACTGGATTTCTGAGGCCGGAAGATTACTTTTCCGCAAGATACGAGATATTTCCATAAATAATTTATAGATTTCCAGTGCGGTGCTAACACTTGGCCAAAGATCGCCTTCTCCTTTCCATATATTGCTTCGACAAACATTTGACTAGCTCATCTTTGTTTGTGTGATGCATCTCTATGCTAACGATATGTGACTTACTGAGGTTCTTTCAAGTTGCGAGTCAACTTATTTATGCATTGTATAAATAGATTTCACAAAATTAGCCATCAAACCGGTGATTTGTTTTCTTGAGACCACGTTGCGATGCCATTCCAGTCATATTATAATAAGTAACGAGCAGACCAAGAGTTGAGAGCGACTTTGTATCGACTAGACAGAGTACAGCTAGCACTCGGTCGTTTGTGATTTATAAACAAGGTACAGTATTTCATGCGCATAAAAGTTCACACAGCGTGATCGCTGGCGGAGCAACTGACTGCGGAATTTCAGTTTTCAATTACCGCGCGTCAAAAATAATTATTTATTTGAGGGAGGCAACGCCGGTAAGAAAGTTGTTAGTGAACACTATACGAGGCATGGCATAAGTAACAATCTTATTGTTTCCAAATTTGAAACGTCAGTTTGCATGCTCATGCCTTTCAAGATGGATGACTTCCCGTACTGAAATACTAGCTATAAAGATCCTGCTCCCATCTCTTCATAATCGAACGATGGTGATTTATTCAATAATTATTGAAGTACGCCTGCCTTTATCAGTAAATGTACTATCTATCTATGTACTGTATTTGACACGATCTTTCAAGAATAATGATTCTCAAATTGGTGGAAATCCATTAAATCTATCATTATTTTGAAATTTGAAATGTTCATGAAAAAAAACTTTCGCATTCTAAGAATCCTCATAACAAATTTTACAGTCTTTATTTTATCTTCCTACAAACCTTGTGGGATACATTCGTGGTGAGAATATACATATGATAGTTTATAACAGAGGTTATGAGTTTTTTTCATCGAATTGAAGAGATTTGTACAAATACAATTCCTATATATACATCATCAGAATCATTTCTAGTTGATTGTCTACGTATAATATAACAATGTAGCATGACGTATCTTGTAACTTTTCATCTTCCATCTATATCAATAATTATTTCAACTGTTCTTTAGTTGGGCAATAAAATTAATTTATTATTAAAGTTATTCATCTTGAGCATGGCTTAGGCCTAGGCATAGCACAAGACTTAGGTCTAATAACATAAAAAAACACATACAAAAAACATAATGCGTCTCCGAAGTTAAAATTCAGATAAACCGGAAAACCCCAATTTCTGAAAAGATCTTCAGCGACTAACGTTGGCTGTAATGGTCCATATTCAAGTACTAGAACTAGAAATAGTAGTTCTAGCACTAGAACTACACGTTCTAGTACTCTGTACTAGAACTAGATGATAAAAATGTCCGTCATTATCATACTATGATGAAAGAGACAAACTGAGATGAATTTGAAGAATACTGAGCTTAAACAAGCAGAGTAAGAAATGATAAGGTAGATCGCAGACTTAAAATGAAAAAAGAAACAATAAAATCTCTGGGCAAGCCGGTCGGTCACTCACTTTGGCCAGAGTGATCTATAGCTCACTCTTGACATTAAGCATTGATACACTACCCGTTAACCTTTAAACGAATAATATAACAGCCGAAAAGTCAATTTCTCCGGAACATATGCGTTGGTGGATTAGTCCATCCGGTGCTTAGCCCAAGATGTATTACAGCCAATATACTACTTATATACTCTTATTCAAATGAGCTACGTAACAATGTTGGTTTCTGTATTATGATTGAAAAATTGATCCATGGATTATGGTCAGTGATGCTTTATCATTCAGATGGCTGAATACAAAATAATGTAGATCAACTTCTAGTTTGATGAGATTCGGATGTTTGTACAATGTTGCTTTGATTTGCATCCTACAAAACCTTCCCACTTGATGAATTTTAAAAATATAACTCGCTTCTCTGAACAATGTTTTTTCAATGAAGCAGTATGCGGTAAGGAAAGATAATATAATCATCATTCTTCCATTCATTGACCTATTGAATATTCATTCACCAATATTATTTTGCACAAATCAGCATTGCGCTAATCATATGAGTAGCGAGTGTGATATTTAGTGTATTTCAGTTCCAAACAGGCGAGGAGAAGATTCATTATCTCTGAAGTTCAGTTTCGTGGATTGCAAAAAATGACGGCCAATTACATGTAAGCCGATTACAGTCTATTTAAACACTGTAAAACGACGTCATTTAAGATAGCCCAATAAGGATTTTGTAAAAATGGTTCAAATAATGACCTAATTTTATGGCAGTTAGGTTTCTTGCAATTGGCCTTGTCATAAATGTTATAAATTTGTATGTCCCTTATCCTTGTTTAAGGGTTTCAAAACATAATTTCTCCCGCTTCTTCTCTGTGAGCCTTCTCCCGTTTCCTGATAATTTTCCAACTTTTCCTCTTTCTCTCAAACATCCACTTATCCTGTTCTATCTATTCGCCTTAATTCCTGAAGTCATAAAAAATTCAAGATGATCATTATGTTAATATAACTTGATTGAGAGGTGGACTTGTTGACGATACATTGAAATGATTGATTGATAATGAGAAACATGAAGCAATCAACATCCATAGTACAAGCTTTTGTGATATGTTCGCTTTTTGCACCATGTTGTCTCTCATTAATTAACCTCAGTGAATCTAGGCAGCGGTCAATTTAACATCCAGCTTACAGAATAGCAGCTGCCATGCATAGAAATGAATATAATAATCCTAAATATTACAAATTATCAATTGCTTAGTAAATGTGATTGCAGGACCTCATTAAGGTTAAAAATTGAATTTGATTTTTGTAATACCTTGATTATTCTTACAATAGAACCGCTCAATTCTTATTTCAATAGCCGCCGAACAGAAGTGTCGAGCATTACAGCTAATCGGTCACCGGTGTAATCCCTGATATAGTTGGGTATATTTTTTCAGGTTATCGTTAATTCGAGATACGAGAGACAGTGTGGTATGACATAATAAATGTTGAATGGAAAGGGAATCGGGAATGACTGGTTCCCATCAAAGTTGCAAGCTATAACAAACTTCACTAGGTCTGTAGGTCACTAAGTTCACAATTCTACAATATTTATAACTCAACATAAATTTGAATTTCTTATTTAAATAAGAAAACTTTATTGAAAAATAAACTTTTACTTTGAATAGCTTAATAGCTGTTATTCTTGTCAAAGATTCCTAGGTTTAGGCACAGATAATGTATAATCAGATTATACACTATCTGTGGTTTAGGTTTGTTTGGATGCAAAGGTTGAAAAATCGTTAATTCAATTGGAAAAATATTGATAAAGTTACAGCTCACATAAGAGTACCAGGATAGTTTGGGAAACTTCTAATAGACCTACAAAGGAAGTACATAATTTATTTTAGTTGACTAAGTAATACCATTTTTTAACGTACGCTATCGTTATAGCTATAAAATTACGTTGTAGTACAAAGTAATCGAGGGTTGGATACAGCCTTTTTATCTGAAGCAGATTCATTTTCACTCATTAGGTCTGAGCTGATTTATACGAGATAAAGAATAATTCGTAGTTTTTTCAAAATTTCATCAATTTGAAGTCATTTAAATTCATGCAGAATAAACACTAGAAATCTATTCAAGATCTGTTGAAAAAATTGATGGTGTTTTGATTCATGCAAGATAAATACGAAAAATCCATTCAAGATCAGTTGAGAAAAGTAAATTAGGATGGAAATCAAAGCAGGCAAGTACCTTATAACTTGAAGGGTTGAACCGTTGTCACAGTGGAAAACGTGGCCCCGAATCTGGCCACAGAGCGTTCAATTATCTCGATAACATGATGTAAGCTTGAATCTCAAATTTTTCAGAGTCTATTTTCAAATCAACTAGGGCTATTCGAATAACATCAGTTGAAATTAAATGACTAGGAACTGATATCACCACTCCAAAATTATGATGCGATATTAGTTTATTCGCATACCAGGAATTGAATAGGAACAGTCAATGAATGATAGTCGGGTATTGTTCACGGTTCACTTAGTTATAAATCAAACTCAGATTATTTAATTTTCAAAATTATGATTTTGTCCGTGCACAGTTGGACTTCACGAAGATTGATGTGCTCTCGATCATAGTTTGGTATTTCTTGACAAATAAATCTAGTCTTTTAAGAGATTATGAGCACAACAATGTAACCGTATCGGAGTGAGGTTATGTTTTCTTATCACTATTTACTGATCAACATGTTGTTGGTCGGAGTTTTCTTGAAGTATTCAGCTAGCTGCAAGTCGGCCGTAATAAAACAATGAGGTTCAGCCAGCACAAAATGTTCGATTTTCTTGAAGCACTCGGACCGGTGACTTATCAGCTGACGAAAGACTGCCTCCTGGGTGCAATTTGACGACGAGAGCCTCGCAGTATCGCACACCGAAGGCCACAGGTAGACTGCGATCCTGGAGGAGGAGCCAAACTCGTCAGGGGAGTCCTGAGACATTATTGAGGTCACGGAGGCTGGCGACAGCCAATAGCGGCTCGTGTTTGCTCCCTACTCAGCTGATCGTACTTCCCAGTAACGCGGTCTGTAGGGGGAGAATCACAGTGAGCTGGATCTCCGCTCTTCAGTCCAGTTGATGCGCTAGTAGAAGAAAGGTGCTTGCTCCAAGAAGAAAGAGAGCACTTCTTCTTTGATTCCATTTCTTGTAATCAAAATTCTCATCTAGATGCTTGAAGCTATTGAATTCAAGGAACTTATTAATAGAATTTGAAAGATTTTCAATTTGAGTTGAAATTTCAACATGAATCAAATTTTGAGCTGATCTAAATTTGAGATAAAGTTTCCAATGCGTTACATGACTTACTTTAGCTCTCAATAGAAATAGAAGTTGCTGGTTTCATGGTTTATAGATCATCTGATTACAACTGCTATTTGGGCGATTGACTCCAGAGTGCTTTCAGTTGAAAGTCAACTGTTTCTGTTTCTATCATAAATATCTTCGTCTCTTTTGTTTTAGAGGCTAGTTTTTCACTTCTACCACGATTCCATCCTACAGTACAAATTCATTACTTTCACAATCACAATATCATTCCGCCTCAACAGTCGGGGAATACAGGCCTACTCGTATTACGAATATTCAGTAATTATTGCAGATAATAAATTTATAGATTATAAATGTGAGTTCAATGCATTAAACTGTGTAATTAGTGACCTAATGCATTAAACTGAATTCTTCTATAAAGCACAACTTTTAAGATTTTATGTCGAATTCAATTTCACTATTCCATAGTGAATCCTTAATTTCATTTTTTTATCCAAGCTCGATGGTGGTACATCATTACCTATTCTAAGCCCCATGGAGGTAAATCAGAGTGGAAGCAGCATTGTTAACTCTGCTGATAACTACCGATTTTGAGGATGAGCAGCTTGAGCATAGTCAATTTTATCAGGCCCGGTGGTTGAAACAAAAAATGCCGCCACAATTGATTCAAGCTTTTGAGGCACACGACTTTCCTCCTTCCCCTACCCACCTCCTCCTCCTTGTTCTGTCAGACACGTTCTGTGGTCTTCATTTCCTCCTGGTCCAATTTCTCCCCTTCTCCGCCATTGTTGGAAAATGAACTGATTAAGGTAGCTATAATAGTAATGGGAGTAATTGGTCTACCCGATATAGAACACACAGAAAGTAAAGTGGAGAAACAAGACTCTAATCCCTTTATAATGTGATCGTGACAACGGAAATCTAATGACGTAATCACTGACTTCTGCCTCTATTTTAGGACCTCACACACTCTACTAGCACCGTCTCACTTCCAATTTACTGGATTCTGCCGCAAAAACCACCGGAAACACATTTCTTCGTGTATCGAAATCGTTTTCATCCTTGTCTATTCCTATAGGAAACTAGAAAAAACCATCACCCACCACGTCAATCTTATTGGATAATAGGATGATAACACTATGAGACGGGAGCTCGTCTCCCTTTTTTCGAGTTTTGTCAAATCGTCAACATGATTTAGATTTCTTTTTTATTCTCTTATTAGAATTATGTCTGTCAACAAATTACAGCGATCATCCAAGCTGGAAGTGCCTTGTTTGGAGTGGAAGGTCACGTTAGCAGTAAAGAAACTGATTTCAACTGAAAGTCTATAGAGGTACAATAATTGGTTGTCAAGAAAATAATATTATAATATCCAGACTGATTAAGTTATCAGCAGTCAGATAAAATCCATTGGGCCAGGGTTCGAGCCTGGTTGACGGAAGGATTTTTGACAAAATACGGCCTCTCCCGTCTTTCGAAGGAGACGTTAAGCCGTCGGTCCCGACTGCCTAAAAAGTAGTCGTCATATCTCATCATCACCCCACTCATTACCCACGCACAAGCCTAGAGCTCATGTGGACATCATCCTCAGAAAAAAAAAATATTTATTTATTTATATTATATTTTTTTCCAATCAGTACTAGGAGTCTCGCTGTCTCGGAGACTTTAATGCTTGGAGACATGGTCACTTCATTCTATTCCCTTGCTTAGAACTTCTCCAGTTGTGTGGGGAGACTTTAACAGGGGATCAGGGGGTCAGGCCAAGCTTATCAACAAATAACTTAAACACTGTATTAAAACTGTACTTAACTAAAATACTATATTCAAACACCTACAAACCGCTACTTTATTTCTAAAAAATTAATTGAATAAAAAAGAATGCACATTTCCAATCAACATTTCCACATCAATCAAGCATTTGACAGTTTTGAAATAGCTCCATGCTCTACAAACAGATTCAAAGTAGGAAATGGAGTGTAATTTGGAAAAATCCTGTTTCAATATTCATCTTTAGGGGATAATAGTGAAGCTATTCCATCATCTTTATAAGACCGGCTGCGAGTATCGTACATTGTAATGAAGAATATTTTTTTTATTACACGTAATGAAGAACGTGCTACCAAATAGGTTCATTCACAGAGCTTGAAATAATTAGAGCTTGGCAACATTCTAGAAGCCTGCAGTAGTTGGTCACGTTCACAAAGCTCATTTGTCTCCAAAGTTCTTAGTTAACTCTAAAAAATGGCAAGAAATTTGAATTAGTGTAGCTCGTGTACTCTTTCAACTTTGAGGCGATTCTCGAGTGTGGGCGATGGCTCAAAAAAAGGAGGCAAGCTTCCGAAAATTAGTTTTTTGTGTATCACGTACGATGATTTTAGTTTGCCGCCTATCCATCTTACAGATTCTGATTGCGGGTGTTCAGAATCTTGGGGGAAAATAAATGATTTTTTGGGAGGTCGTACGCTTCTGATTACCGAGGCTGCCGCCGAACTGTTTCAATAGCGTCTGAAAGGACTACTGTTCAAATGCCATCGACCCTACCATAGACTCCGAATTGAATCTGCTATCTAATTTCTGTTTGCATAGCAATTTAGATCTAATTCGTGAATGGCTCGATCCCAAAGAAGTCGGCGCCAAGCTACTAAGCCGGAGGTGAATGAATTTTGCGGTCACCACCGGTTCATATCGAGCAAACTACGACAAAAAACCGACTTTTTCCTGCTGAAACAAAGATTGATACCAGACCGTCCTGTGTCACTGCACATGAATCATCCGCCTCAACAGATCACGTAGACGAAATCGTTTATCTCCGAAATACTTCGAGGTTATTACTCGCGCGGTGTTCATCAGGAAAAGCGGTCCAGTATGACGCGGAAGCTAGCATAATATGCGAAAGATGTAATTTTTGTCAATCTAAAAATTCTGACATGCCGTTGGAAGGCGAGATTCATTCGTGTGCAGATATCTGAGTGAAAATAAATTCAGACATGAATTATATTATATTATTCTAAGTGGTATACAAAATAGTAGGCCTACACGACAGAAAATATGCACTGAAATTAGAAAATAATATAAAATGAATGAGAGAATGAATAGGATATACAAATCCTATTAATTTGATCTTATTCTAGTTGTGAACTTTAATAATTAATGTTAAATTGATATCTCTTAAATTGTTACCTCTTGAGATAATGCAAAATTATTAATCAGTAATCGAGCTACAAAACCCTCTGATTATTGCAACGTAATAAAATGTTTTAAAGATGCTGAATTTGACTATACTCAATGTTCACGGAGTTATGTTCACGATCAAATAATAATAACCTACACGGCTATGGAGATTCTCAGCACTCAATGATTTCTCCAGAACTGTTTTAAATACTGTAGAAGTGCATTATCTATACCTCAAACCATATTTAGTCATGTTGTCCATCATGATCAGACGAAAAGTCATAGAAAGCAGCTAAAGTTGAAATATTAATATGCAGGTGTCTAGCAAGCTGATTTCTTCATTCCATAATCACCCATCTAAACCATCACTGGAAGAAGAAAGTACTTGAATTAGTAGACTACAACGTAGACTACTATGCTAACATTTCACGAAATAGACAGTTCAGTGGGAAATAGTACTAGACTGTCAAACGTGATCCATATTGAAGATAACTATCAATGTGACTTTGACATGTTTATTTATCAGTAATTATACGATGCCGTCCACTGCTCCATCCGCTTCATGGCTAGTATCACGCGAAATAATTATTCTAACCTTTTAAATACAATTTGTTCTCCATTCGAACACTGTAAGTAATAGTTAAGATGAATAATAAACGTTCATAAATTTAGTCGAAGCACTAAGAGCACGTATGAAGAGATCATAAATAAGCCTGGCGGACGCTGCTGCTCCACAAGGCTCCAGCATCGGTCCAGCTAAGGCCTATTTAAAGTCAGCTAAGATTTGCCCTTCCCGGCTGTTTTACACAACCACAGCAAAGCCGTAAAGCCGTTCATAGTGAAATTGAAGGGTGCTCTGCAAGGAGATACTGCTCCACAAATACATTTAAGCCTCTTTTTTTTACAAATTTTACGATGATCGTGTCTAGGCTGGGCCTACCTTTACCGCCTACTGCCATAAATGCCTTAATTCTGTGAGTAATATTTGTGAGGAGAATAAGGAATATACATTTTCATCCAATTAGATCAGAGTCTCATTCTCACCTAAGAAAGCACAGTAACTATTCATCAATATTCGAAAAAGTGTATATCATTGATATTGTAGTGTTCAATTGAACAGTGTCTATTCAAATAGACATTGAAGTTTTCTCAGTTTATCAAACAGGTATTTTGTGACCTTGTCAAAATTGAACTCTCAAATATTGTTCATTTGCACATTTATATTTATTATTATTAGATACAGCTCATTGAATAATAAGAATATTTGAATTGTTAAAATAATTTTATTTATTCAATCATATTATTGTTATTCATATTGGCAGCTTTACCACATTCATATGTTTTTGAGAATATTGCTAGTATCTTACAACTTTGTGTACGTACAGTGTGACGATCATATCACCAAATTATGTCTATCACCAAAGCATATTCTCCAATTTGTCGTTACACCATAGAGAAATCATACGCAAGTAGATTACTCATCAGATAGGGACGGCTGGTCACATTTTTACTGTACGGCGAAAATAGTTTGTGTCAGGAGAGTGCAGAGGTCTCGCCGATCGCCCACTTGATAAACACAACAAGTCTTTGAAGTACTCTTGATACCCCAGAGATATCACCACCGGCTTTTCCGTCGTTCACCATTTAACATAGGGATAAATCATCTACTTGCATATGCTTTTTATATGGGTACTCTCACTTATCTATTTATCATTTCTGTTCATTGAAGTTATTCATTTCATACAAGTACATTTTCGAAAAATGAGGTTTCACAAGGAGGAATTTGTGATTCGAAAGGTGTTCGATTCTAAATGAATGATAATATAATACTCCATGCTATTGCGCAAGCTCATGTCCTCGTATAGTTTTCATAGTTACAGTATTTTTACTTGGGAAGAGGCAAACGTTACCTACACAAATAACGTTCGGTTGTCAGAAATCGAGGCTTCCCAATAAGTATTTATTTACCTTGGAATATTTCACAATCTGCATTAAATATTCGGCGTATTTAACGCGGGAATTATTACTTATGAGACGAGTTGTTTATGGCTATTTTTTGGGGGAAGACACTTGCGATAAATTGGAGGATTAAAAAAGATGAGCCAGCCGAACAAGATCAGAATAATAAGAAGAGCATGATTCTGGATTGGGTTAGTTTGATTTTGGGTGTGTGGAGGTGTGGGGGGGGAGAAGACGTACAGCAAACAGGTAAAGATCCAGGTCTCCAGCTGCTGATGCTTTTTCATCTGATTTCACGTAGCTGTGTATATTTTCCTCTTTCTCAGCCTGAGATTTACTGAATAGTCCAGCCTCGGCGACAAAAGCATTTCGAAATATCGCGATCAAAAGCCGAAAACATTATTTTTTATGGGGTCCTACAGAATCTGAAATCAGTCTGATTTACTGCAATCGCTTGGAATGCGTGTGGCGAAGCCCGGATAGGCCCCCAAATCACTCAAACTCTTCGTCATTCCCCGCCTACGTCTCTTTCTCACGCACCGACTGTCTCACTCACTCTGTCATCCCATATCTTCCTCTTACTACTCTCATCGTTGGATCTCTTGAAGCTGCATGAAATGTGTATCAACTTGAGTCACTCTTATCACCCACTATCAAGAACAATAACGTTTCTGAATGAAATTTCTGTTTCTAAATGAACAAACAATCTCCATGTTTTGATAAAAGTTTTCTTAAAATAAATGAGATGCACACTTAATAAAAGTAGACTATTTCCACACTTGAACTCATTTACAAATTGTTTTTGCATCAAAATCTATAAGAAATGAACGATATTCTTCATAAATGGTATTGTAACAGAGGAAAAATGGTTTTCCAAGATATAATACAGTAGAACCCCTAAAATCCGTCGGAATAAATGAAGAATCAGTGAATAAATCTTTCAGCCATAGCCCATAATCCTAATAACATATTATTTTTCTGACAAAAATGTGAGAATGAGAAGAGAATACAATAGTAAAACAATTGTTTTATCCAGTCTTTACTCAATGTTTCAATCATCTGGATTGATTCAAGTATCTAATTTCGACTTTTACTGGAAAAATTTCAATCTCTACACTCCAAACCATATGTATAGAATTTTCGCTGTATCATATTGAGGAAAATGTTGCCGAGACCTCTTGAGCGTATCTGAACTCCGCCATTGTAAATTCTGTGATAGGTCCCAGCTGGTGAATGATAATTTATACGCCCGATGAAGCACCAATAACAATAACAGAAGGGGTGCAAGGCAGAGCAGGAAGGAGGATACGGTAATTAGAGGGGAGCCTGGAGAGGAAGAGTTTCCCACGTGTTTCATCAGTCAGCCTCTGTTGCGTTGTTAGTTTGCAGCTATCAGTTTCCGTTGTTCGTCTAACTCTATCACGTTATTATTTCTATTCTCCTCCTTTTCCTTAATCTTCCCCTATTTTCTTCATTTGTTCATTTGAAAAATGTCAATATTGTTTTATGATTCGAGGCTCAAGCCTATTGAAACAGAATAAATGATATCCGATTCCTTATCTCCTTTTCGATTTCAAATTCTGAATATACATTCTGTAGAATATAAATATAAATATAAATATAAATTCTGTATATTATATTTTTTACAAATCATGTATTGATTCTATTAATAGTGGGGGGAAAATTGTATTAACAGTTCTAATCTTTATTCCAATTCTGAATCCAACCACAATTGATTTTATTGATTCTTTCACCACTCTTAATTGTTTCTCTTTCTAGTCCTTAATTCCTCATTCTTCCACTTTTACCTTTTTTATTACTCATCATTTTTTCACCTCATCCAATCTTCCTTTCTGTACCTTTTTTCTTATTCCTTTTC
Organism: Laodelphax striatellus; assembly: GCA_017141395.1. Classification (NCBI taxonomy): domain Eukaryota; kingdom Metazoa; phylum Arthropoda; class Insecta; order Hemiptera; family Delphacidae; genus Laodelphax; species Laodelphax striatellus. The sequence continues at coordinate 28,783,639 of CM029533.1, read as the reverse complement.
TTTTGAGTATTTCCTTCTCTTCTTCTTTCCTTCTCATAACACTTCAGAAACGTTTATAATGAATGATTTTTAAGTGCATGATAAATGCATTTAAAATAATAATCGAGACGTTGAAGATTCAAATTTTTTTGTGATTCAGACGTTATTATAGCTTTCCCCCTTGATTCAAACTTGAATACGCTAATAATAAATTCAATTTGATGATTCGAATGGTTCGACAGGAATATTTTTTTTGTTATTCAAATGTTTGATAGGAAATGTTTTTAACCTACAAAAGTTTCTTGATAGGGAGACTATTCTCTTCTCACTTAATGTGGATCCATATCTTTTTTTACGTGTTCAAAATTATTTTACTTGGAAAAATACTTTACTTAGAAAGTGAAATGTTATAGAGCGTAGTGTTGTGAGTAAATCTTTCTATGATGCCAACGACTTTACAAAAACTTTATTAACTTGTAGGCAAGACTACTAGATAGATTTGTCTAGTAATCTTGGCTTATAGGAAGCTTGAATAGTAAACGGAAATAAATGTATAAATCACTATTCCATTTCTCATTACTGAGTGGATAATGTTGCTTTTTGGACATCATCAACGAAATCCCAATTTTAACCAAAAGTTCGGTCAAGTATTCACATCTAGTGGTTATCCTACCATTACTATCGAATAGCGGAATACTATTCCAGTTGCTATAAACATAGAAGAGATTAATGTGAATTATTGTTTCAAACTAGAAAATTATCCTAGTTTGGAATAAAGCTATCATTGTTTACATTGGATAATTTACACTCAATGTCTTGCTTGTAATCAATGATCTTTGTCAACCTGAGAATATGAATTCACAAAGAACACAGTATTCACAACACATAATCTATGTAATAATCGTCTATTATTGAAAAAACTAATTTCGAAGAAGAGAATAATTTTATTGGACAAAAAATACATCACCCAAGTCTCCAACTCGATAAAAATCATTCTCAACTCTCAACATGCATGTTGTATGAGTTCTCATGTCAGGCAGCCATGTTGGGGATGCTGGGTTGCGTGATAGGCCTTTCAGTTGACCATTCGTCGGTTGCACATACTCTGAGTCACGTGTAGTGTGTACCCCTGTGCTTACGCGTGCGTTAGCCGTTAACGATTGCAGGTGCGAAAGGCCCAACTAAACTATTAATTGCCACGCTTTATTAATTGGGATGGCCATGCGTGGGTGTGGGAGTGCAAGTGAATGGGCCCCACACGGCGTCGTTCACATTCTTACATTACTCCTTGTTCTACCTATTCCCCTGTTTCCTCGCTCCACTATTCTTTCTGCACACATACAGACTGCAACAAGGGTGTCTCTCCTTTATCACCAAGTGATGAGAATAATCTGTTGCACAATCTGTTGGAGTCTGTTACTCATTAATGCTTCTTAATGTGGGCATCGAATATTCAATTTCAAATTCTTGATATGTTTTCAATCACATTGAGATTTCCTAACTGTTTATTTATTTATCAATCGAACAATGAGACACCCCAAGTATGTATCCTTTACATTTACAGTTACAATTACAGTACATACAAAGAATATTTCAAGTTATCATTATTATTAGCGTATGGCTTTGATCGGTGGGGAGACCCTTAGGTAGTTCCACCTCGCCGTATTACCCAATTTTCACTTGATGGGGAACATGATAGGTTATAGTTCGATTTCTCTTTTCAGAATATTGAACAGTATCCACGTAATTTTTTTATATCAAGTTTAGCTGATAATAGGCTATAAGAAAAATGGAAAAATAAAAATATAATAAATTCAAATAAATATGGGAAATTTCAACTATGATTAGAACAGAAGATGATAGAAGCTATAATCTAGAAGTCTGAACTAATGATGAATAAAAATGATTAAATAATGCGATCAAAATAACATTAATTGATTGGTTCTGTTGTATATTTTTTTTTTAAATAATTAACATTTATTGCATACATTATTCTGATAATATTTAGTAATCCATCATGAATGGATGGATTTCAACCTGATTCTGTTCCAGTTCAACCTTATAGATTTGTAATCGAGCTCTTTGTGAACTATGAGCATAACGAGTTTCTGATTTATTTTGGAAATCCTATAAAAATTATTGAAGCTGTCTCAGCCAAGAATTGATTTGCTCTATGTAATTCAGAACTGAAACTGAGTGAAATTTTTCGAATTAATAACAATCCACTATGGTATATCTCTTGTTATCACGTCATAGCCAACAACCTTGGGAATTGGGAAGCGCTTGTCCCTTAGTGGTAGCAGGCAGGTCTAATCGGTGAGATTAGATAAGAGACGGCGCCTTGGTTGAAGTATTTTTTTTTCACCAGTAACGATTTTATTCTGCTCTTGTTATCATGAGTAGTGTTGATGTAAATAATGAAAAATCTATTTCCAACACAAATGTTACACAGAAACCTTTTCTATTTTTGTTACCAAAGGCAGCCTCAGTGGAAATAAAAATTCTATCTCCAACAGAAATGTAACGATGTGAGTGTTGAGTCTACCTACCATCAGAGTTAAGGGGGTTGAGATCTCGGAGTGCATATTGAATCCCGTCCTTTTTACAAAATTTACGGCTTGTTTTTGGTTTAGAGCATCACCCAGAAGCATATAACCGAGATAATCTGAAACCGTTCAGGGGCCGAAGCGGGGTTTGTCATGCATTTAATTCAGATCGAAATTTATAAGGATCCTTCCAACAGCGAACAGGTTCATAAATGGAAGGAAAACGACAACGAAGTGGGGACATTAACTCGGTGTCTCTTTGCCTTTGCAGGTTTATCGGTGAGGGCGACAGATTAAATAGCATAACGTGTTGGGAGGACAAGGTGCTGCAAAATGGATCACATTTTGTCAAACAAGAAGTGCTACACGTCTAATCCATTACTGGGGCCATTCAACACCGGCGAACCAGAACGTGGCGGCTGCTCTGTTAGTTGAAGGTCGGCGGCCAGCGGACCTCTCTTCGTTCAAGATCGAGATGGGAACTGCGGTGGACAGACGTCTGAACTTGTACGATGTGACTCCAAATCAACCACTGACACTGTACCACTCGGCTTCAAACATGCTCCGTCTCTTTTCAACATCCAGGGCGATCCATGGAGCTCACTGTGTCTCAAATTGTATGTAGAGTTTGATGTCCAATAATAATTATTAATGAAAATCAGACGAATATTGAAATCAATAGAATTTTGATTTGGGCGTCTTGGGTATTCTACGAAGCTCACTGTGAGTTTAAAAAATTGTGAGTAGAGTTTGATTTCCAAGAATTGAAAATCAGAAGAATATTGTATTAAATTATAACAAATATCGATGTTATGATTTAGACCTACTGTTAGGTAAATTAGAATTCCAACAAGTTCTTCTCCAATATTGAAATTATCAATTTTTCATGGAGATTGTTTTCTGTATTAAATGAGAATAAACATGAATGAGAATACATTATAATAATAATAATTATTATTATTATTATTAGAATACAGTATATTAATTTTCAATGTATAAATATTGAATAATATCTATTTATGAGAATAATGTCTTTGATTGGAATAAATTATGAATTAAAACTTTCATTCGTTTGTAAGGAATCAAAATAAAATTGAAAAATAATTATATTTTTCACTCAAAATCTGGAAAATACAGAGAATATTTGAGAGCATTCCTTGGGCTGATCATGCGTGGCGGAATGATTCATCATATTTTAATTAAAATTTACAAAATTACAAAATTCTGAAAATATTTTGAGAGTTTTCCTCATTAGGCTGGTGGAATGATTCGTTTACTGATATGAATTGAGAAAGCAATAGAGAAAACAGCTTATTTTTCGTGTGTGTGAGGTGGATTCATAATAAGGTTTTATCGCTCGAATTTTGTAGTGTTTAGTAATAGAAGTGCTACGTGTTTGCTTTATTTGTGTTTTGACACCGTAAACGAGTTATTTCACTCTCGTTTGTTGTTGGGAGAGCAGTACTGAATTTTCAGGATTGAATGGAGTTTGAACGTGTCATCTTCATTACAGACTGAATTCAACAAGAATGAACACTTGTTTTACAGACTGAGAGTAACGATGATGAACGAGATTGTTCTCGGCCATAATGCAGTAAATGTCAGGGTCGTAGTGAGTCGTGAGAAGTCAAATATGTGTTCTAAAAGGTTTACGGCAATGCTCCAGAAAAAGCCACTCATCAAAAGTGAGAATCCTGGTCGTTTCTGAAACTGAGTTCTATGCGTGAGAAAATAGTGCTGAAGAAAGAAGCTAACTGTCGTAGCTAACTCTTAACAATTAACGTTTTTTAGATAAATCAAATGAAAATTGCAAGATCAGCAATTTCTCATGATGAGTCTCACCTGTATTGCTAATAACGAATGAAGGACCAATAAAGTTTTTATTAAAAAATTGAAAATCAATAGATGATTCAAAAGAAATATTTTCCAATTACACATTATTGTTTCCAATAAAATTGTCCTGAGTTTCGAAATATTCTGATTTAATTTATAATGAATTATTCTGATGATGTCTTTCAATTTTTGTGATTAAAACTGCTTTACAAAATTAGAGTCTAAAAAGAGAACAGGGAAACAAAAGCTGCTTTTCAAAGGTAATTTTTTTGGGTGGTGGTGTAATTTCGAGGGAGGGGTATTTTGAATGATGGTAAAGGGGAGGGAGAAGGATTGTCATAAGGCTAGTCCTATTTATTATTTTGCTCTCTATTTCACTCTCTCCTCGTTTTTCTCGCTTAGGCAGATGGATGAAATAGCCATAGGACAGCATCCAACCTACTGACTCTAGAACCATCCATTTCTGCAGATTGTGAATGTAACATATTTGCCCCTACTCTAACATGTGGATTGACACCATGCCTTATGATGGGTGAGCCATTAATGTCATCGTCTCCTGGACCACCAAGAAGTGCACATCAATGCATCCTATTTGATTTACAGTTCGTCTTATGTCATTCTGGATATGCGTGTCTCCGTGTATTCATATCTATTTGGTTGTAAACTGAATAGGATTCTCTGGTTGTTTGAAATTAACTTTGTTATATTGCTTACAATAAAGTCATCTAAACTAAATCCAGATGAAAACCCAATATTATTTGAAAATATAAATGTCATGGGACTATAATAATGATTAGGCTACTGTAAGTAGGGTAATGTTCGCATTAAACACTTGCAGTTCATATAATATGTTTTTCATTTACTCAATCCTATTAAAAAAGTCAATACATTTTACTATGTTTGCAAAGAATTGAAAGACACTCAATCATAATTATTCAATAATACTATTATATTAACACTGTCATCCCATCACAAGAAAGTATGGCTGTGGTGGGCTTCTGTCAATAAAGGTTTTTATCAGAGCAAAGGTCAAAGGTTTTTGATAAATTAAATAATTCTGTCAAAGGTTTTTAAATAAAGGTTTTTAGCTGTTTAGATTGAAGATTACAATTTATTTACAGAAGCCCATATACTGCACTTTCTCCGAAAGTATTTGTGTTGAGAGAGTGCTCGTGATTAGATCTAAAAACGTTTGAGAAACATTCATTGTTCAAATTCAAATAATACTTAGTAATTCAAATAAAAACGTGGTAAAATTATTATGAAAGGATATGTATTTAATTATCTTAATCATAACTTCATGAATAGTTAGTATGAGTTAACAGATGATTCGATAAAAAAGTTGATAAATGACTTTTCTATCTCAGTGTCATAGATCTCAGTGTAAGATTGATGTCAATAATTACATTGATGCCCTCCTTATAACGCAATACGCGAATCCCTGAATAACCATATTGAATTCTCGTATGAATCCTTTAATGATTATTACGAAATTTCTTATTACAATCACATCAAAAAGTTATTGCGAGAACGTTCTAAGTGTTACGATGCAGTAAATAAAGTCTACCACGGTGGACATGCTACGAGATAGCGTTTATAAATCTTTGTAAACAAGCAGAGAGCGTTGTGTGCCGCAAGAAGATAGGAAAATGAGTCTATGATTTACTATCGAATTGGTTGGCGCCTATCATTCCTCTTGCCGTGTATTAAACGTGCAGAATCGTACTTACGGGTAAGGATCGTCCGCGCACCCCCGCACTCACACACACAGTCGCGGAACGTGCATGCATTCATGTTTTTATGAACGCAAGGTGTGGTGTACTGTGCTGTACTGGTGTGTATAAATAAGTGAATCAAACCCCGATGCCAAGTCCCACGCATTATTGTGTCTCTTATCATTTATTAAGAGATACTAATCTCAGTAATTAATTGTTACCTGTTGCTGTAGCGGATCAGTTCTGATGAGACAAATATTAAGTGCTTTACCCGTACGAGATAAATTTTGTCTCAGAAGATTCTCACTGTTAAGCAATGCGGAAACTCAAGTATTCTTCCTCGACTGAAAATTATAAGAAAGTTCACGTTGAGAACCTGTATGCCTATGATAAGAAAAATCTGGAGTCTAGCATTTCATACTCAAGTGTTGTTCTCAATCGGAAATTAATCGCGGGAAAAACTTTTAAATATAAAATGTCGAACTAAAATGTATCTAGAAGACGCATTTCAAATACTCCATCGATTGTAGACTGATAAAGAAATCTGATAAGGAGTTTTAAGCTCTTCTCACTGACCAAGAAAAGTTGTACTAAGGAATAGTTTCAATAACCTGTCAAATCAAATTGTTCCTCCCTACCTGAATGAAAAATGAGTTTACTTGGGTCATTATTTGTTTTAATCATTATTAAAGTATGTGAAAAATATTTCATATTTTTGCTTTCAGATGAGAATTTATGGATCTGCTATATTAACTCCACGATACCTACTTATTATAATGTTCTGACGTTCTATTTTCCGCTAACAGTAGCTGTAAGTTGTATGCAAACGTGATATATCGTGAGATTAACTATATTTTATGTATTATACTAATATATTATTGCGGAAACCGGATCTTTTAGCGTTGCATTGGCCGTAATATATTCATAAGTTTGCACGAGTGTTCTAGGCTTGATTGATGACTGCACATGAATAAGCACTAGCAGCGAGTATTGCAGGAAATGAATTTGGTTTCAGCCCGGTGGTCCACCAAAAAGCTATAGATTACGCGTCTTGGGTCAGGTGTAAAAATGTGTCCTGTCACCGAACAAAATCTTCCCACTATTTTATTTTCGCTCCTCTTCTTCCTGGATCGTGCCGAATCACGTGGAAAGCAAAGCATCGAGCTTACGTTACACACGAAATTTTTCAAAATACAAACCTGAATTTATTCAACTGAATTACCAAAGATACTTCGACCACATAAGACGAAGATTTTATTCTAGTGCGAGAGCGTTCGGTGTTATCAGATTAGAGTGGCAACTCAATTAGTAAGACTGCGATAAAAAGTTGTTATCTAAAGGAAAAAACGAATATGGTCGAAATGCATCTTGTTCTGAAGATTAAATAAATGGTTCGTAGACTGTAGCCCACATTCAAAATAACAGAGCTCAGTTAGTTATTGATTACCTTGTTTTTGAGAGTTTTGAAGTGGGCAACTTAGGCATAGAATTTCTTTTAAAGAGCCAATTCATTCTTTGAATGTTGTTGGCTAGGATTATTCTGGCGACTTGAAACGCATGTGGATTATGGATAGGTTGAAAGAAAAAGAACAAAATTGGGAATATACTAGATTCCTGCTATTATGAAGATTGAACGGTTACTTGAGTTGTTACTTCGCTCTTTAGAAAGTTTTTTTTAAACGGAAAAACAAATGGGAAAAGTAAATGATCAGAGTTGCAATAAAGTCTTTAGAATTTGGGAGAGAACTTCAGTGAGCTGAAGAAGGGTTGGTTAAAAACTTTCATTGAAAAACCGAGCATCAATCTCAGCAATTCTAGTTTGAACAGTTCGGCAAACCAGAGAAGCCTAGTGGACTGGAGCGTCTCAACTTTAGTATGTTGCACAGGTCATTTGTGTTCGATTCCTATTCTATCTGGCATTTAGAACCTACCTATCTCGATGAGCTGTAGGTGCATTTATATTTCATAATTTTATTCCCTTACCCACCAGAAGCTCATGTGGGCATCAACCAGCGACCACCTATTAACATTTGTTCATATATGTTAAAACTAGTAAATATGTTCACATAGTAAATTTTTTTTTTTTTTTTGAGGGTAAATACCCACATGAGCTGTAGGTTTTTGCGTGGGTTATGGAAGGGGTTATGATGAGAGATGACGAATGCTTTACAGACAGAGGGGACCGCCGTGGTACTAAGTGGACATTGGCATCACCTTAGACGAAAAGATCTAAAGATTTAAAAGTTGAATGATCCGTAGAGAGTCAGCATTATGGACATTGATATCAGAAAATATTTATGCTCCTTTTCCTATTATTCTATGTTGTGATTATGATAGAAATTTTTGGGGAAAATATTATTTCTAATTTAAGAAATGTGTTGCTGAATTTGTATTGATGAGATTCAGAACGGAAGTATAGATATGAATGGAATAGCCAAGCGGTGCTGGTGAGCGGGAGAGGACTGAACAGTGAACATTTTTGTAAGGAGTCTACCGAGTGTTGAAGATGCATACTGTACTCGATACAGCCCATCGTGGCTCTGATTAGAAATGAGGCTCTCTGCAATCTGTAACTATTGGCATAAATTTCTCGTCGTTTATGACTGCGGTGCATCTATTTATCTATTCACATTATGCATCCAGGTTACGGCCTAGCAGAGGTGAGTGAACATCAGACAATGGACGTCTAAGAAACTATAAAACACAGAGATATTATTCGTAAGCGAAAAAGAAATAATACAATGCATAATAGGAGTTTATTTTACGGGTAGTCGTTAAGTTTGAAGGGTAGACCTGCTTACTGTGCATGAGTTTAATACGCTGAATGGGAAAAGGACGGAGACTATGCTAGAGTTCATTGGAATGGAACTACCAAATAGGTTGAAAGCTGCCGCAAGTTAGGAGCCTCCACTAATAACCAATACAGGTGTAAGGAAAACGAACGAGTGCTTGAATATTTTTCAAGGCTTGAATGAGAGAAGCAGGCTCGAGAGAGCTTACATGGTGAACTGGAATAGCAGTTGTAGTTGTGTTAATTATGCTGAAGCATGGGTTTAGCGTTATCTCTTTCCATATGGAGAAATATTGGATGAATCTTTGAAAAGGTCAAAAAACAGAAGTGGAGAGTAATATTGTATGTTTTAGTATAAACATGTAAAAACTCTCTTTGATTTGATTCTCTTATTGCATCAGTTACTTAATTCTTTGGAGATGAAATTTGAAATCTAACGCGATTACATGCATTCTTATTAACTTTAAAGTCTATTTCGAACAAATGTGAACACAGCATAAGAGACTTGAATTCGTTTTTATTCTGCAGAATATCTTAATTGGATGCGCTACTCCACAAACTGGATGGCCTGCAACGAAATTTAGATGCATTGTTAAGAACAACCACGATAGCCTACATTGTATTCGCCATTATTGAGTTGGAATACACAGTAGATTTTTGTACGGAGTCCAATTATCCGAGTTTTAGCCATCGTCTAGATCGACGGATAGTCGCGGATAAGATCTCAAACATCCCTTAGCCTGAATTCCTAACTAAGGGTATCAACCTTGCGATCTCCGGGGCCTTATCTACTGATTGCTCGCTCGCCGTTCCAAATGGAAATGGAACATTATGATCGGGGCCGGTTGTGCGCATGCGCACAGGAAATAAGTTTATGACGGTGGCACTAAATAACAGTTCTCCTACAATATGCATGCGCACAGATGCGAACGCTGTATTGCACGCGCAGCTCAGCGCTGCTTGCGCCAATAGCCAGGGCTCCGTTTTCAGCACGCGCTTACTCGCCTCATTTGCATGCGCCTGCTCGGAATGCGTTTGCCTTATTATCGCGCATACACTCACACACACACACATGAAAGATCTGCTTTATTTGTACGGATGCACTGCATACTTAACTTTTCCATTACCTTGTGTAGCAGTCCATCCTGGAGATTCCTTCTCCCCTTCAGTGCTCTCGCTTTATTATTTTGTTTCCTATTAGAGCAGGAATGTTGTATTTAACCTGTTAATTCAATATTATTCCACCATAATAATTCTCGGCGTACCTGGGTACCTGGTGCTAGAGGGTAACCTACCTACTTAGATTTGCTTCCTACTTACACACAATATAGGCTGTTTCATAAACCTTACTGCCAGAAGAACCATAGGAGAAATAATAGCGTTAAAGGTAATAACTAGCAAAAGCACAACAAAATCTAATTCTATGCATTAAATGACGTAATTATAGTTGACATCGGATTAAGATTTGTCTGTTTGAATATCATAATACAGTATAATATGAAGTTTTATGGTATTGTTATCCCGTACAGGAATATAATGTTTTTTCTTTTTAAATTTTGGAAGATAATTTGCCAAAAATATGATGTCCAAGTTCTAGTCTCTGAAAAAATAAATCAAGGGGAAACTGGTTGAAAATGTTGAAGGGAATTTTCATTTTGTTGAATTTTCACATGTGAAAGTGATAGAAAAAAACAAGTATACCTGAAGATCAGAATGAGCTAACTTTTTATTAACTTGAATGTTCTCACATCATTGGCCATTCCTAGTAATAAATAAATACAGAGTAATCCTGGTAATCCTGGTCCAGCACAGAGTTTTCCAATCTCACGAGTTTGTTTGTTTCTTAAGAACAAAACACGCATTATTTACCAAAACCGCTCTGATCATTAGTGTTTGATGTTTAAAATACATACAGAAATATTTACTATCAACACTTAGCACATTATGAATGGATCTCGAGTCCACTTCAAGGCCTGGTCACGGTCTGATAATTGTGATATATTTGTTTTGCCATTCAAATTACCAACTTTAATTATTTAATAAAATATCCTCATATTGGAGAATGAGTTCATTGATGAAGTCATCATCACAGGCTTGAGAAACTTGCAAACTGGGATATGTAAGCGATCATTGACAACCGGATGGAGAGGACGAACTCGATTCAGATGAGCGTTGTGATAATAGAATGAACGTAACTTACGATGTACAATTTTCGTATAGATATAATAATTCTCACTCAATAACCATGTATTAGCAGATGTTGGTATCACCTCTGTCAAACTACTGGGTGTGCATTTGGATTCAAAACTTGATTGGCATGTCCATATCACAGAATTATGTAAAAGATTAGCTCGAGTGACCTTTTTGCTCCGTAAATTGAAATTTTGTGTTAACCATCAGATTTTAAAAATAACTTATTTTGGATTGTTTCATTCTATTTTGTCATATGGTGTTTACCTATGGGGAAACTCAAGCCACAGCATTAAGGCATTCCTTTGGCAAAAAAAAGCAATAAGAATTATGAGTAACCTGGGAGCAAGAGATTCATGTAGAGTAGCATTTAGGGAAATGAATATTATGACGTTACCAGCTCTTTTTATTTATCAGAATTTGATACAGGTTAAACAGAAAATTAACAACTTTGACACTCTATCCAATACACACAATTTCAATACAAGGAATAAGGAAAATTTATTAATACCTTATGTACGATTAAGGAAAACTTACAAAAGCCACTATTACCAGCAAATAAAATTGTTTAACAGGCTACCGCAAGAAATTAGAGCTCTCCCACTCAAGAGTTTCAAGGCTGTAGTTGGCAAGTGGATAACATCCAAATCCTTCTATTCATTAGAGGAATTTCTTGAATGTGATATGAATATAGCATAGTGAATGAAGGTTGTATTGTCATGTTATAGAATTAGTTCTTACCTTAAATTGTGACGATAACATATGTAATATAATGCTTCTGAATTTTTATTCTGTTCATTATGATGTATATTACTTCTGTATAACTTTTTCATGACTGTATTGTGACTTTTGCCTATTACTAAATTGTATTTGTTTATTGGCAATAAAGTTATCTTATCTTATCTTATCTATATTAATAAAAGAGAGTTGGTGTCTGTACGCTCGCTTATAACTCGAGAACGGCTGAACCGATTTAGATGATTTTGGATTCGTTTGAATTTTTACAGCACTGGTTAACATAATATGTATTAAAATATAAGAAAATCCCTTTATAATTAATAAATAGTTATTACATTAATGACATAACCTATCAAATATTTCACACAGCTACGTTCAAACTTGCCGGCACGAACGTGTACCTACAACGGAAAGATGATCGCAATTCAAGATCAGATAAATTAGCAAACCTATTCTAAGTCCCCGTGGCTCAGTGCAAGAGTCTCTGCTTGATAATCTAGAGGTTGCGGGTTCAAACCCCGCTCTGGACCGTTTTTTTTTGCTCTAGGTTTTCTACAATTATTTTTACGCTACAATCATCAATTAAGAATGAGTTATCGTTCGTATCATGCATGTTTTATTGTTTCTAATAATAAAATTGAAGAACGGAAATAAAATTAAAAATAAATTAAAATAAAAAGAAATTAAAAGAAAGAAATAAATATGAAAATCTTTAATTAGAATAGACTGATAAAAATTGAAGAACGGAAATAAAAAAATAAAAATAAAATCAATTAAAATGAAAAATTTAAAATAAATTAATAAATATGAAAAAAATCTTTTAATTAGAATAGGACTGATAAAAATTGAAGAACGGGAATAAAATTAAAAATATAGGCTAATTAAAAAAATTGAAAAGAATTAAATTAAATAAATAAATAAATATAAAAATAATTGGAGGGAGGAGGGTGACATTTGATGGGAAGAGGGGTTGACATGAAGAGGGATATGTGGGGGTGACATTTGGGGGGGAATGGAGGGGGGCATTTGTGGGATGACATTTTTTTGGGGGTGGCATGAAGGGGGGACATTTGTGGGGAGAAGAGGGGGGACATTTGGGGGGGGGGGAAGAGTGCGATACGAAGTTCGCCGGGACAGCTTGTCTTATAATATTATTAGCGTTGCGCGTAAGTAATGTGTCTCTAGGCGGGGCAGGGCGTTGCAGACTGCTTGTCCTATATAACGGCCAGTCGTTACTTCTTTCCAAGTCGAAAAGCGTCACGTGACCATGGGAGCGATTCCGCGATGCGATTGCGGGGGTGGAGAAGAAGAATATGAAAATAGGAAGGACGGGAAGAGAAAGAAGAAAAGAAAGAGTGTATGAAGAAGAGGCAGAAGATGCCTATTTTAATGAATTTTTGTCCTAGCAGAACTGGTTATGTGGCTCTGAAGCAATGCATGAAGAGCGAGAGGTCAGTTGAGTATTGTTTGACTGCAACAGGACTATTATAGTACCACAGGCACACTTGCACTCGAAAAAAACTTGTCCACGCATCATTCTATTATTCAATAAAGTATTATTCAATTATTCTATAGAGTAAAAAAATAAAATCTTCTCTGGTTTTATCTTGATATTGTAAATAGTTTAGAAGTTGTAATCGAGGGAAATGATGCAGTTGATGCAGTTATATGTGACGAACTAAATAGATATTGAGAAATTAGTAACTTAGATAAAAACTGAAAACATGAGTGGGTGCTTCACTGCAATCAAATATAATATGGTACACCCCAGTGTTTATGAGATTTTAAACCAATAAAATGTTGTTGAGTTCTAACATGCAATTTATATTTAATACACATTTTTGAGCAAGTCATCAGGTTATTGAAGCAACCTCGAACGTAAAAATTGATATTAGGTTAATGCTATGAACCCTAGTCGTTGTTGAATAAATGATTCAGTTCAATTGAACAATATTCATTTCAGTTCTCGTAAATAAATAAAATAAGAAAACGCTAGAAAATGAATATCACAAATTGTTTCAGTTGAAAGCAATAACGCATATTCAAATTCAAATTCAAATGCAAATTCAAATTTATTTCACACACACAAAAGAATACAAAATATAAATAATCCAAAATAATTACATCATATATAAAAAACAATAACGCATATAAAAAACAATAACGCATATCCCACTTCCAATGGAGACTTGTTTCAGTGAAACAACTTGAATAATGAAAGAAGAATGAATGTGTTACAGCAAAACCAAGTTAAAGTAGTATGGATAGACCGTCATTTTTCCACATTTTCTCATGCATGACACCTGGTTCAGTGATTGCTGATAGATGCTCGAAGTGGCTGAAAATGCCATCCCACGAGATTCGAACTCAGAGAGCGAACGCTGAACAAAGAAAGACTCATCGTTTGCAGCAATGATATTCAAAACTCGAGTGATGACGCTTCCGGTCGTTAGAGAGATTGTCCGTGGAATATCTGGACTGCGACCGCTCGCTTCTCAGTTGACTTTGGAAATGGGATGAAATGAAAGAGCAATTTGAACAAGATGAATATTTAACGAAGAAAGTGCACAAACAGCGATTGAAGACCTCTTGGAGATTGCCTGCGGACCCGTGTGTAGGCGTCCAGCAGAGGACGACTTTGTTGACAGCTACTGAACCACACCACTGAATTATTCATGGCCTGCTTAATGTTTTCCCTCGTTCAGAACAACTATAACAATATTTCCCAACATTGGATTCCAATCCTGTTCTCCACAATAGTGGGTGGTCATTTAGAATCGGTCTCATTTTTGGATCTCCAAACAAGACTGCCTAGCGATGAGACAAACTGGAGTTGACTCTCTTCTGGTGAATGGAGCTTCATGAAACAATAGCGAGATCTCTGGACTAAGAACCCACTCTTTCAGCTCCTCATCTTGATGTTTTGTTTCTCATGTTTGTGAAGATTCTCAATTTCTTATTGTCATGTAATAAAAAAAAAATAAAAAAATTCGATAGTTATTAGAATGGGAAAAGCTACGAGCAGAAGTATTCTAAGCAGGATTGTATGATTTTGGCAATTGGTTTAAAAAGTAGTAGTGGAATAATTAGTAGTGAATGTCGATATTGATCTGCCCAAAGTGTTTTACTCGAATTCTTACCCAATTTTTCTAATAGATTATTATTTGGAGAGAACTGATCTGATCGTTGTAATACTAGGTTCGAGTGAAACTTCTCTGTCTTAACTGGAGTCTGTTTTAGTGAATGATAACCACATAGTTATGGATTTTTATTATGTATAGGAAAATTCTAGATCGCCGCTGAATACTATCATTATTGATGCAATGTTTATCTAGTACGGACAAAAGAATTGAGTGGTTTCGATTTTCGCGAGACCGGAGGTTTCTCCACGATTTAGCCGAGTTCAATAAGGTGTAGCAGTTATCCCACGCCAGGCATTCCCAAAGCAAACAACATACGATCGTGATTGTTTAATTAAGTGTCGTCGCTTGGTCGACTTGCCTCGGAAACTTATTTTTGTTCATCATTTATGTGGGAGGAAAGTTAATCTCAATCCATGGTAATTTTACTGAAATCATAATTTACCCAGCGCTCGTACCGTGTTGCTTCATTCTCCTCCCCCTCCTCCTACTCGAACCGTTATTTAATACGGATTTTTACGACGCATCGATCAGAAAGCTATTATAATAATCATGTTGATCAGACAGGGGGGTTCGAGTACAACTGGATTGTTTTCAAAAGTACTTAAACTTGAGCCGGATGAATCATATCCGAAAATTTGGCCGTGCCACAGAAATTTATTGGTGGTCGGTAACCGTGATTTGCCCTTTTACTCGCAACCTCACCTTACTTATTCCGTCCCCGTTTTACATTCGGCATTTTCCGAAATTTAATTTTTATTTACGACACGACTATCGTTTTTATTACGACGGCCTCGGGCCGACTCAGCCGAGAAACAAACACCGAGCGAACCACATCGCTACGGTATTTGCCATTTTCAGCCGTTTACGGTCGTGTGTCTTCCCTCCATCGCAGCGTGCAGCGTGATCAATTATACTTGTGGCGTACTTCATTCGAAAATTAGGCTCCAAATTACACTCGGAACCGACCGCTGCGCTGTTTGTACTGCAGCGTTCAACAAACACTGTCAGTAACAACTTTTCCACTGTTAGTCCACAATGGCTCACGTTTCAAGCAAATCGAATATGTTCAATTACCTAAACGAAAAAATTCCCATGATTCCATAAAATTTCCCAATCAACATCGCGATTTGGAAAATCTGTAACAAAATTCATAAATGCTAGGATACTTGGTTTATTTAATCATGGACTAAGTTTTAATATTTGCGAATCTACAAGTTTTAATAGGACTTCTGCCATAGCTAATATACATATTTTTTAAGTTCAAGGTACTCGAGCTCGAGGTAAACTACGAGCTCGGCAGGTTAGTGATTTTGGCAGTCAATCTGAGGATCAGTTGCAAAATCGTTTTTCTTTTAAGACAGGAAATCGGAAAACGTATTATTACAATCAAGAAACTTTGAAACCTATTATTACAAATATATTCATACTTTCAGTTCATCGACTGAGAATAATAGGTTATAATAAACGAATAAAAATTTAAGTTATTGATCTGATAATATTCATAAATTTTAATTGATGTGGTAAGAGTGAGCTCTCAAGATTCATGTGTGATTTTAATGGCACCAATTAACCCTTAAGTGCGCGCGCCCGGTTTTGTAACGTAAGTGCGCGCGTGGGGTCGTTCAGACCCCCAACACAAAAAAATCATTTTAACTTGCTGGTATCATATTATTTCAATTTTTTTTACTTCTATGTTTGCATGCAAGAGTTAGTAACTGTATTTGGAGAAAAAAATCTATATTGAGAACCACTTTCAAATATAATTTAATGAATATTGTGCGAGTGACATACCTAAAATTGTAGCAGGTCTGGTAGCAAGAATTTCACATTGGAAGAAGAGAGGAACAGAATACTCACTTATAGGGACATAATTATAATAATGTTTTGTCATGTTCGCCAGTATTTCATGGGCCAGGTAGGTGCCTAATAATATTTTGTAGGTCGAGCTTTAGAAGTAGGTGAAATAATAGGTTCTTTCTTCCTTACTGTCACTTTATCTTTCTCAATAAAGTCCTGTTCACAATAATCTCCAGCCCCACGGATACCGTGGCGTCTTCTATAATTTCATTTACATGGTCTTCAATGACATGCTCATCAACTATAATATTATTCGCAGTCATTTCGCACAAACAAAGTTTCAATCACACATCAATCTATGAACAAAAGAAAAAGTTCATTTTCTATGTATAAAAAGAAAGTAACATAGGTAAACGTGTGGGGATAAAAGCAACCCGACTGTATAATCATTGAATATATACCCATTGATATATATTCAATGGTATAACTAGCTGGTAACGTGAGTACGCGCGGGGGTACAAATATGACCTACCGTATAAAACTAGCTGGTAACGCGAGTACGCGCGGGGGGTAGAATACTGTGCAGACTAAATTTAAAACGTTTGTTGTGCGAAACCGGATAGTGCTATTGCAAAACTAACTGCAAATATTGACTCACAACATTCCAGTGCAGAGATGTCTAGACGGCAGGCAGTTTAGCCAACATATTCTATTAGATAGAGAAAAAATAATTTGCGTGGGGTCGTTTATACCCCCGCGCGCGCACTTAAGGGTTAAATCAACCATCCCTTTGTGGACTCTCCAGATTGAAATGTTTCCACAGCTAATGATAAGCAATTAGACTAATTCAACAATGTCTGGCAATAAATATTGGTGGAACAGCTCTCAAATAATTGAGAGAGCATTATGATAATTTAGCGGCGCGGCGACTATAAGTCGATAATTTATATCGACACTTGGAACGCCGACAGTTTGATTTAAACGACGACTGCAGAACGGTGGGTTAGTTATCACGATGCGAAGGCAGGCGCGGACGGTAGCTGGGAAAGAGGCGATGAAATCGCCAAGAGGCTGAAATGATGGAGCAAGTGGCGGTAGAAAATAATTTGTGGGTCTCCGGGTTGCGGCTGGCCCAGAAGGGGCCTCGAGCGCATCAATTAGGATCTATCTTAGCTAAGGGCGTGGCACAGTAGCTCGATATTGAAATGATAATGACGCTATACGGCGCAGCTTGAATTACATTGCTCTCGACAACTACATTCGCCCACCTATACTATGCAAGCCTTCGCTTCTACGTTCCCTAACGAACTCATACTCAGACCGGCGTAATAATCCGATTTTTTAAATAACAACCTTCCAGCAATATCGCCTACATACCAGTTCAAAGCTATTTTTGAGTTCGTTATGCACGATGTGATCTGGTCGAAGCTTAACTGAGACATAACACCTCCACTGCTCAATCACAATACTTGTGTCTTGAGACTATAATAGTTATTAACGGAAATCATTGCTCATTACCACCGTGAATTTGCCAAGCCCTGTACTTAGGTGTACTAACCAACACGTCACTTACTGCTGAAGAGTGGTTTTATGGTTTTTATAAAGGTGAGAGCGATGGAAAATTAGTGGCGGGAATGATGTTCCAAAGTGACAAATTATCCCAAGTTTGAGTTTTCAGAATGAAATATGTTTGCCTTACAAGTTTTCTATTCTAGCTCGTCTTACTTGCTAATATAATTTGTGAGTTTAGTCGAAGAGGGGGCTTCTATCGGAGCTTCTATGCCTGAACTTCGCCCACAGCACTTTTTTAATGTGAAAAAAAGTCATTTAGCCTACCTATTTCTAATCATCTCATGAAAAAGTCTCTCATCAAATAATTGACTTGAATTGAATTGAATGACTGGCTTTATTTTAATCTGGGAGGGCGGAGTTAGGGCGCAGTCGGCCCTCTCTTACACTCAACCCTCAAATTGATATTCAATCATAATTATTGATACTCAATAATTGATATTCAATCCAATCAAAAGAGGTTTTGATAGATCACGACAGTGTTGAAATGCATTTTCCCGTTTACGTTTTATCTCTGAATATTCGAGTATCTTCTTAGTTTTCTCACTGCATCATTCTCTATTTCCACTCAAGTTTTCCTTGTTTTCTTCAATTTTCTTAGAATCGTTACTCCACTTTTCTCTATTACCACCTCATTCATTCATAGCTGTATCGATTGAGACTACATTAAAATGACAACATTAGAGACAATTACATTTATCACTGGACGCTTCGGCTTGTAAACCTGTTTCAAATTTTCAATTTGATAGAAGAACATGATAATTACAGGTCTAGCGATTATAAATCCAACTCAACTAAGAATTCGCCTATGTGAAACAGCCCGTTGTGGGAAAACCTATCTAGAAATTAATAATTATTCATCTATTCATCCTATCTTTTCAATATGAATACTACATTTCATAACATATTTGATTTAACTTTTCTTACTCCCAATACTTAAAATTGTTTAATTCACACATGACTATTGATAGGTTTCTCCTAGATTGTTAGTTGAGTGTTTCATTCAATTTACATTATATTTCTTGGTTTGTTTTTCACTACGAAATGTTGGGAGCTTTGGACCAGACGTCATATAAGATGTCTGTCCATTCTCCGCCAACTGTTCTCTTCGTGGGAGCACTATACCCATTAATAGATACAAATCCATATTCTTCTTAATATCAAAAATCATTTTTCCAAACTAGCCATCATGCTTATAAAAAACCAAGAATTTTTGTCGTGAGCCAATGTAGGACTTGAGAAAGATAGATGTTTCAAGTTGAGAAAAGGAATAGGAGAAACGGAATTGCTGTGGGTTTGTCGACCATTGAATAGCATTGACTCCTTAGAAGGCGTGCTTCCACCCTCAAAGTACGACGTTGCCGATCGAAATCAAACGTCGCTTGTCGCTTGTCGCCTGTCGCCTGTCGCTTGTTGTAGAATGGGCGCATCAGGCTTACCCTTTCAATCGGCTTATTACAGTCATTGAGCGCCAATAACTTATAGCTGTTAGTCGACCACTTCGCTCGCCACTCCACAGCACTCCGAAGGAATCTTCGCTAGAAAATCACGAAATAGACTTTCTGTCGATGAGATTTTCTTGCAGTAGATGACAAATAATAATTTTCTATTGCATTATATAACCATAGATAAGCAATACTCTCTAGTCTGTTCTCTGTGAAATAACTTAAGAAAAGTCTAGTAGAATGTATATATCAAATATGATTTTGTAAAATTGATCACTAAACTAAACTACTAAGTAACCAGTAGATGTTGTGAAACCTCTTCATAATTATTGAGAAAACATTTTTGATCATTATTGTATCACCATTTCACACAGGTATAGTACCAAGAGATGCACATACACATTGGCATTTCATTATGTAATCTTATATTATATCAAATATTCCTTTTTGTATCTTCTATGAATGTTTTAAATGTTCTGTTTTTGCCTAGAAAGAATTGAAACCCATTCCAAACATCAAATTGTAAATTCAAGTATATTGATCTAATTGAATCATGATGGATCGTTTTATGACCAACACGGCTGAACTATTGGAAACGGAAGGCTTCTCAATCTTACTCACGTACAATAACAAAATGTAGATCACAATAAATGTGTCGCGCAAAAAACAACAAACAGTTCTTCGATATGTTTTTTGTATTTTTTGTATGGCAAATGATTTTTTTGACATTGTTATTACTCGAATTAGAAACCTGATGCTTGGAAACAGTACGGCAAAGGCGTTGGTTCTAATACAAAACCATGGTCCTATGATTCAATAATTTTTGAATACATGAAATTGACAATTTCAACAAGTTTTCTTGAACTGAACTGTGTTTCATAGAGTAATAATTAATATTTGAGTAAACATTCTTTAATTAAATAGAGTAAACTAATTTAATTCTTTAAATAGAGTAAACGACGCCCACATGACAAATAATTTTAATTTTTCTAGTTAATTTTATTTATTTTTTTGTGAAAATTACTAGTAAATTAATGTCGAGTAAAAGGCAAAACACCAGACTATCTTTGGAGCTCTAACTTCCATACTTTCCTCCGATATTCAACCAAATCTAAGTACAGTATCAGCTTTTTTTTATTGGTTAGAGGGTCTCCTAACCAATAAAAGCCTTTAGAATACAGTATTATAATTCTACTGAATTATACTACTTTTTAGCCTACTTTTATTTAAGAGTTCAATGTACTGACAAACTGTTCTGATGTGGAAGAATGATGATAAATTTCTGATGTATTCTATTCAAGTTATTACAATATAGGTGCATATAATTATAACATCAGTAGACCAAAGAGTTCCTAATATTTTGCCATCCATTTGAATAATGTTCAACTTATTATGGAATAACAAAGATTGGAGGTAAACTTGATAGTTTTCTAACATTGTAAGGATTATTAAACGTTTTCTTGTTTTCAAGCATCTTGAGTTGACTTCGTGAGTGAAATATGCAAAACATATTGATGGTATCACCCGTGTTATATGGTTGAACGTGGAAGAGGGATGCTGTGTTATTGCCGGAACAGAACTTAGTACGGAGACTGTGGCCAGGTACCAATTTGTATCATCTTTGCCGTTTTAATAAGTACTTGTACATCATACAAGTCTTGCCATAAATTAAACATTCAACTGGATGCCCAAAGCGAATTAGCGGTTTTAAAAAATAATCACCTCCCAGGCTGAGAGTGGAAAATAAGATGGAGGTGTGTGAAAGTATAATTACAGTTTCTGCAAGCGTAATAAGTGATTAATTATTTTCGTACCATAAATAGTGGACCACCGAGTTTTAGTAATTAATTCGACTTAAATAGTGTTCGAACGGAACGCTATTGGAGTTGGGCCGCCGAGAGGGCGTAAAGCGTACCAGAACCCGGAGAACCAGACGATTTAGGAACCAGGCCACTGATTAGCATTCAGCTCAGCTGTGGTTTTGCCTGTGCGCACGCTTGCGCGTCTGTGCGTTCGTTCAATTATTATCAGCGACAGTATAGCACCGGCACTGCGCTTACCTCATACCTACCTGGCGCGCTGGACGACAGCTAAATAGCTAGCTATTATTCTATCTCACCAATAGATAGCTATGGCAGATAAGTGAGAATATCTACTCGTCTCTGAGTTCATGAGAACCCCATTATTTATTCCAATAACAAATAGAGATTTTTTCAATTCAAGAGTGTAAAATTTATCTAGGAAAATGTTATTTCAACTACAAAATATAAAGTATACGTGATGGAGCTTAAACGCATTGCATCTAAACCTCTTTCATTTCATATTTGAACTCAACAAACAAACAACTCACGAACAGACCTGCATGTCCATATGAGTTTATTATCAAATTTTTATCCAGAGATATTATTCACTTCAAGCAAAATTCAAGTGTATTTTGAACAGTTTTTTCTTGGACAAATTCAATAAAGTTTAAACGTTTGAATTAAACGATTATTGCAGCAATTACCTCTTCAACAGTAGAAGACATCAACAGGATTTTATTAGCTTCATGGGTTGCATACCCGAACCCCCGCCAAGGTAATGACATCCCCAGTACTAGTAGCGGTGGTGTTGAGCACAGCCACTCTCTCATTTGTCATAATATTTTGAGCACGAGAAAATCTCCTATTGCAGGTATCGCTGCTTATCCAGTGTCATCTGAAGCTTTTCGAGTTGGAAAGAATGCTGTGTACTAAAAACGTATTTGAGAACATCAGAGATCGGACATTGCAGTGGCGTCTGGTTTCGGATTGCAACTGAGATGGGGCCAGCCATCGGGGTGCCTTTGTAACATACCACGTAGACTAGGCTAGCAAAGTATATTGTTTTATAAAGAGTATAAGATTTCCTCATTTGTCCCTTCAACCATGATCCTTTTTAACTTGGTGAATTTATTGCATTTTATTGCAAATCGTCGAGACCGTTTACAACCAGGCAGGCGCAATGGCTGCCACGCATGCGCACTAAACTTTATATTTATTATGTAATGCATTCATGAGATCCTTGCTGCTCATGGGTGGCATGCTTCATGAACATTATCTTCTTCACCCTGCTGGAAATGAATAATAATTAAAATGCAAAATACCTCGACCTCAACTCAGCAGCTCAACAGCTCTGAAACTCAGTACGTGTTGTCCACTACACTCTTACATGTTTCCCGAATTCCACACTCAACGAGTGGATCAACCATCCTAGACATCAACACTATGCTTGCTGGTTGATTAAGTATGTGCACCTTATTTACTGTTTACTGTTCCATGAGCCAACCGCATTTCTTTCTCATGTTATAAATTCTAAACATCAGAATTTTTCATTCTGTGACATTACAATTAGATTACTTAAGACTAACACATTTGTAGGCGAAAATGATATTGAGATAAAGTTTTTTGTAAATGCTATACAATAATGTTAAAAAAATAAAAAATTGTTTACCATTATAGTTATGATGATGAACGATGAAGGAGATGAAAAATTGAGTGAAAACTATCTGAATATTCGTATTAGATCATCATTATTATATCATTATATTATTATATTATTATTAGATCATCATTATTAATATACGAGTGAAATATACTGTATATGTATATCATAATTATTTTGTTTGAATAGGGTAGAAATTCAATTCAATATGCTGGTGAGGTTGAGTCACTATTGACTTGCTATTGCTCAATTGTCTGAAGGAGATAAAATAATTATCTAATATTTTTGTAAACTTTTTTGGTTAGAGAGAATATTCTATAGTTTTCATAACAATGTGAGTGAAGCACAACGTTCCAACATTACATGTTGATAGTACATTCAATTAAATGAAGACTTTTTTAATCTAGCTGTTTCCAAGCTAGAGTTTCTTATTTGTGATAGATTAAACCCATAATGACATGAATTTAAAGAAAACTAGGATCTACTGAACCTGAATTATAAAGTTGGTTATCTCTAGGTCAGGCCTCTAGGTTAGTGTTTGAACTGACAATGAGGATATTATAACATTCTCAGGAAGTCACTAAAGGTTGTCGGTTGTCAATATCGATGACCCTCTGCTAAGTCCTCGGTCTTGTCTGTTGTCAATAGATTTACTAAAAGGAAGAGAAATACTCTTTCACTTCTTTCCACTTGCCTTTTGCAATTTTTCTCTCTCATCTACTTCCACTTATTTCTCCTACTACTTCTCCTGATTCTTCTTCCCCTTCTCCTACTCCACCTCCCTCCTCCTCCTCCTCCTTCTTCTTTCCCTTCCTCTTCCACTTCAATACTTGAAGTTTGTTTATCTTTTAAATTTTTCGTTATCGACGAAACCTATTCAATCCCTGTCTGTCCCTTATCACACTTTTTCTTCTTTTTTTCTTCTTTCACTTTTCCTCCTCCTCATAAAATTTCTCTCTCTTTCACAATTCCAGTTTATCACCTATACTCTTCTTATTTTTCATTTTTCTCCTTCTCATCTCCTTCTTCTTCACTTTCTCATCTTCTTCCTTCTCTTCCTTCTCTTCCTTGACTCCCATCTTCTTCTTTTTCTACTTCTTGCTTTTCTCCTCTCCCCTCTCCTTTTCCCTCTTCTTTTTCTTCTTTCTCTTTTTCTTCTTCTTCTTCTTCTCCTCTTCTTCCTGTTCTTTCTCTTCTTCCTCTTCTCCCTCTTCTTCCTTCTCTTCCTCTTCTTCCACTTCTTCTTCTCCATCTTCTTCCTCTTCTTTATCTTCTTCCTCCTCTTCCTTCCCTTCATTCTCTTTCTTTTCTTCCTCTTTTTCTTCTTCCTCTTCTGCTTCTTTTTCTTCTTTTCCTCTTCTTTCTTTTCTTTCTTCTCTTCCTTGTCTTCTTCGTCTTCTCTCTTGACTCCCACTCCTTCCTCCGCTCCATTTTCCTTCAATCTTTCTTCTTATTCTTTTTCTCCCTAAAATTTTGTTTCTTCTTCTCCTATTATTTTCTCTTATTTCACCTCTCTTTCTCCTTCCACCTATAATTTGACTCAACTCATTCCTTAAACTTCTTCTTCTACTCTTCTCTTATATTCTTCTGTTTCTCCTTGATTTCTTGTTCGCCAGAGGCCAATTCACCTGTTGCTCAGTGGGCCTACAGCTACAGGTGACAGGCCGGCGGAAGCCTTCTTTTGCTCTCTACCGCCGCCAGTCGCCTTGCATGCCAATCTGAATGCGCAGTCACTGTCTTCACCCTTCTGTTGCCCTGACTCAGCCTGTGACTGTGTTGCTGCCCTATTTTGCAATGCCTGAATTCCCAGATGGTCAATACGAATACTTACAAACTATTGAATACCAACAACTGACGTTGTAAGCAACGTCTCTTTTCAAAGCCGACGCTGGCTTTCTGTCTCCTTTCTCAGGACAGAAGGCCTGAATGCAAATGCACGATTACTCATGGAATTATCTCAAGTAGGGACTTACTTATCTTTGGTCCTACAGTAGACAACAGTAAATTTTTTCAGTTATCGAATTGATACTGATTGATTTAGACATTTTCATTCATGAAGTCATTCCAAATTCAAGTTCTAGATTATTTTGTATTATTGTCATTTATTCATTTGTTGTCGGTCTAATTTAATGAGACAAAAATTATTTTTTAAATTTTACTCATCGTACTCCTTCTTTACGCCTCTCTTTTATTAAATTAGAGGAAGCATGTTCTATGTTCTCTCAATTCATAACCACATATTCTTGCTGTTGTAAGCAATATTCACCTATTCCATTCATCCCAATCTTTATAAATGTCGTATATCTATAGATGTTTAGTGACATTAGGATTGTGTTATATTATTAGCGTTATCAATTGTTTTATCATACGATGGGAATATTCTTGTGATTGATCAGTCCTTTCTTCACGCGAGAAGATGAAAATAGCTTTACCAAAATATTTTGAAAGTAACCCATCAGCTTTAAATTTCGTCCTATAGTAATGAGCACACGATAAGATTATCTATATGGAAACTGATGAAATACAATCATTTGAGCTGATCAAATTTCTCATAGTTGAAAGCTGGGACAGACTGATCTCATATGTCTCATGATCGGCGGGAATGCATGCATAATTTCACGTAATGGCGTACTCTGAATCAGCGATCTGAATCGCGTTGATTTTTTCAACTCGAGCGTTGCCTCCGCCGACATTAAATTAAGCCTTAATACGGAACGAATCAAAGCAGAAAGCCCGTTCAAATTGCACGCATGATTTTTTTCTAGAGTGAAAACTAAACTTTATAATAAAGAGCGCTTACAACAGAGGGCAGGTTGAGATAAAAGATAGGACGAACTGTGTTGTGTTTTAGCGGGTCTCGGGTCAGCCCGAGCTCGTGTCGAAGGTTACTCACTATGAAATTGAGCCTTAATGGGTAATAATACATTACATGGTCGTGTAGTCATCACGTTCCGAGGTTCGACTCTTTTGTGAAGCCATGGATTTCATACTCATTAACCGGCAATTAGTGATATTCGAGTCGATCTTCGGTCAGACTAATTGATGAAAACATTATCAAATACGTTGTATCACGTTCTAGGTAACCGTTCTCTTTACGCTATAAAAATCCCACAGAACTATCCCACCTGCGAACAAAGGGGATATCCGACATGGGGGAGGTGAGTACGAGTAGGATATAGCAACTTATTGGCTGAGAATTGAATCGGAACGCCTCGAGAAAGCCTGGTATTATAGTTGATTAATCTGATAGTTTATTGGGTGAGGCTCTGAGAATGGAACATGAAACAATTCAACTTATCAGAAGTTTGATCAATTTCCTGCTAACAATTCTGGGATATCATAATCATAGATGAAACTGAATAGCGTTTTTGCTGTTGGTTGATTTTCATGATAATTGAAATTTCAATTCATGAATGAAAACTGTTTTGAAAAATGATGGTATAAAGGCGTTTGAATGTGAAATTGAAATGTTTACAAGGAATATTCATATCGCAAATATGCACGCTTCTTATACTGACATCTCTCAAATTGTCGGAAATTGTTTTTGAAATAAAACGGATAGAAAATTATTATAATAATTATATTTATTATATAAAAATTAAATTATCATTCATTCATGAAATTGAAATGATTAATATTTTTTAAACTACCTATCAAGTCGACTTCTGCCATCGAGGTTCAACAGTCTCAATAACAATGAAGATGGATAATTTGTAATGAAATTAAAAAAATATATATTCTTTAGAATTTGTTCTAAGGGTTAAACTGACAAAAATCTCAATTGATATGTGAGGTCGATTAGATTCCACCGCGTATACCTGGGTGAGGTGAACAACTATGGTGTATTCCATAATGAGAATTTCGTTCCTTCAGTTCTCTGGATTGAAACAAAAACCAGGAGTTTTGGCAGAGTCTAAGCAATTTCTACGAGGGTCTTGGTCTTGGATATTAGAAAGATTGTAGTATGAGCAGTGAAACTTATCAGCAGTATAATATATTGCTTTGTCTTTTTTGTGTCGGTCACCCATCCGAGAGAGGTATCAAATTAAATCTAATGTAATCTGTACATTAATTAAGCTGAATTAATAAATTTCAATTAAATTATAATTAATCTTGATTATAAAATCTCGCGTGAAGCGGAGTGCGATGTATCAAAATACATACAGTATTTCTTAGAAAATGACCACATCTTCGAAAACGTAGAATGAATTCAGTTTAAAGAGGATATTTGTTATGAGACAAGTAGTCTTGAAGCTCAATTCATGAACCCTGTGATCTGTTCACTATCTCAGTGATTGTTGTTATACCAGTACTGTTTGCTCTCCCTTTGAATGATCCACATATTTTTCACCACAGTCAGAGAAAAATCTCTTGAAAGATGCTTCCAAATCAAATGTTGAGTAGAAATTTTTATTGCCTTGTTCCTATAGAGGGATTCTCGGAGATCTCGCGTGGCAAACGGCAACAAATTTGAGACGCTCGCGAAGGATTTTGTCTATCCACTTCTTTACGATTATTGAGCAGGTTCTCAAGCCAAATCACAGTTCGTTATCACTAAAGCGGTCGGCGCTTTTCGCTCTATTCACCTTCAATAAAATGAAACGGAATACCCAATTCAGCACTATGAATTTCATAGGCAACTATTTTGTTGAAGCGAATAAGTGTATTGCATCCCGATATATTATCGATTACCATATGCATCGGCTTGGATCCTATTCGTGGTGAAGCTCTAAGTGAGTATTTATGTAGGTGAGGTACGGTATCCTCGTTTGACATCTATAAAACCCGGCCATATCAAAGGATATTGTAGCCGGATGGTCTTGAAAGCCTGAGCGCATAAAATTCCTCCCAACAGCAGTCATGTTTTATCGTCGCAGAATGCATTTTCCTCTGACTTTTATCAGGTTTGAAGCAAATCGACAACGACCGAACGATATTGATCTCGTTTGAAAACCGGACTCAATGTTTCGTAGGTGGAATGCGCACATCATAATGGACACGAGCGGTAGATGCACAACTAATCTTATGTAATTGTATTCGCTTTACTTCTTCGTCATTTCCAGTGTGGAAAATTCTGAAACAACAACTATTGGTTGAAGGTCACTAGATGAATATACATAAATTGATAGGACACATTCCACAGTTTCGTTCGAAAACTTTCTTGTCGAATTACAAATGTGTCTACAAACAAATGTCAAATGTATTTCACTTATTCCGAATAGAGCATGAATAGAAAAATAGAAGAGTTTTAAAAATCTCTATTCAATCTTGATGTAACCTTCAACCTACGAAGTATGACAAAATCGTATGTTACACATTGATATTAAAAATAGTTGAATAAAGTTCTCAAATGACTTTATCCATTGGAAAGTAGTTCTTAAATTTTCGAAATTCAATCTCTAGGAGACTGTTACTCAAACTACCAACAGCGTTCCAAGCACAAAATTGGATATCTTCTGAAAATTCAGATCATCTTGCTGAGTGATAGAGGTGATATTTTTCACATACGCCTATAAGGACAAATCCAAGGGTTGGAGTTAGAATCACGGTCAGAGGATCGGCTACTACTTCCATTATTGTGGAAAAGAGGACTGGGTCTTGAAAGTAAGAGATTGAGTGGCTGAGTGATTACTCACTTAGATTGCAGGGTGTTGTGAACATACAGTAATACTATTTTCAAACAATAAACTCATTACAAAATATATATTTTTTTTGCATAGAAGATAAAGGAATGGAGGCATTATGTTGAGAGAGTCAGAGTTCATCTAAAACTGTATAAAAAAATACAAAATAAGATGGTCGAGTCAATAAAATTTGTCAATATAATTGAAATAATTATATTCACATTTATCGTGGGAACTGAAATTTTCTCTGAATTTATCAGAGAAAATGATTCGTAAGAGTAGGACTTCTAACTTTTTATCGAATTCAATAATTGCATAGGAAAGAAATAATAATGAAATGAAATCGAAACTATGCAGTTGAAAAAAAATATTCCAAAATATAATGGAATAAATATAAATAATTCCAGAACATAGTGTTTTTGTAAGTTATTTTGATAATTGAATAGTAGATTGCAGATTGTGAAACAGTTTCGTGGAGAACACTTGTATTTATAAATAATTGAGATGACAATTGAATGTTCAAATTCACCATAATTTGTAAGCAATAATTTTTTATTTATCATGCTCAACGCTATTCCAAATGTTGATATAACATTCTTGTATGTTTACTCGTTAACACAACGCCTGTTATCCTGATGGATATAACAATTAATCTGTACAACACAGCTTCTAGCTGAACAGCTGTAGTTTTTTCTCTCAGTGGAGGATGGTCGTTAATATTATTACAACGTTGCTTCTGGTTACGAGCCAGAGACAAATCATGACAGACCGGGTGCTCCCGTCGTGAGTGCGGTGAAAAATTTCGAAATACCCGAAAGTGCTTTTCTGTCGACGATAACATCTTTCAGTTGGCTGATAAGATCTCTGCCATTTTTATACGTGGAAGAATTCTACAAATATTGTATACGACTGTTGTTGAGACTGTACACATACATTCAATAAAGTGCCGGTGGTTATTATATCTGTCTGCGTTCAGACACAAACCACGGCGAGGGAGAGAGAGAAATAGAGAAAAAATAGTCGCGTGTCACTTGTGTCGAATGGCAGGCAGTTTTGATCACAATGTGCTCGTTAAGAGAAGACCCTCGTGGGACTCGACCGTCGCATCCAATAATTTCGGCTCTTAACGGTCACTATGATAGACCGCAACTTGAACCAGTGGAGACTCTCCGATTGGGATTGTGTCATAGTAGCTTTTTCTTAACAAAATTGTGACTTACAGAATTGAATAACACAAGATTGACTTGATATTTTAGAAATTAACTTCAAATATATCACCGGCCTGACTGCGGCCCTGAATAGAGTATCCAATAAAATTGAGCTAGAAAATACACATGAACAATTCAAACCCAGCAGTGAAATGGGATTCAACTTTGTTCGACAATGATAGAGCTGTGAGGAGACCGAAAATGATTTATTCGAGAGCAAAGGTGAAAAATGATACGTTTACGGCGGTGTAGCTTGGTTGCTGTTACAGGAGGCTTGAAGAGTATCAAATTAGCGTAGTTGGTACTACACTCCAGGGTTGGCTATGAACCCCGAGCGGGTACCATTCGACTGAAGCGTGACTTAGCTTTAACACGGTTATTAGAAACATGGTATACTAACCAATGAGGAACACATATATACCGTTGGAATCTTTTCAGTTACACATTCGTTGTTCCTGTCGGTTGTAGCGCATTAATAATTTATACCTCACTGACAAATAAATTTTTCTAGCTTGGAAATTTGAATGCACAGCCCTCGCGGCGGAGTGAAGTGAGTAGATGGGTAAGGGGGGGGTGGAAATGTGATTGTCACGTGATGAATGATTTATCGCCTCGCAAGAAAGAAGAGAAAAGAGTAATAAGAAGACGCTAGAGATTAATGCATTGCTGCCATACACAGTGTTTGGGCTTGACCTCGCGCTAAGGGCCGACTTGTATTAGCGTCAAATGTTAACATAAATTAATCATCCCTTAGACAAGCCATTACGTAATTCGTTTCGATCCACTACTTTTTGTTTTCATTTCGAATATTTCCATTAGGAGTTCGCTCGACATCATTTAAGCGCACGTAGTGAGAATTCCAACACATAGCACTTTGCCATCATGACCGTGAAGTATTAGCAAACTCATAAATCACCTCACAATTTTTGTCACACTCTTCCTGAAACTTGTACCTTTAAGCGTTTGAAAACATGCATTTCTATCTTTCTCACCATCTCCGTCATAACATTTTCCACACAATTTACATGAATATAAATTGCTTGAGGATAATTTCCCTTCCTTATTCCACACCAAAGTTATTAACACGTATTACATTAATTTTTATAGCTCATCTTCCATGCCGACAATCTTTCTTATCCTCATAACATTGGAAGAGGCTACCTTCTAATATCTGATGGCGCAAAGAGAATGATCACATTTGGAATTAATTCAACGCCAATGAATTGCATTAACTCTTAACTCATAATTTTTCATTCATTTTCTTAAAGCTCCCAACACCAGAATTACAGAATAAACCTTGAATGTTACTGAGTTGGAAGTGGGAATGGATATTAATAGAAACACTAAAAATCATGAACGAAAAAATAAACAAGCTTCTGAAAGATGGGTTTCTTTCATGCAGATTCACTCCAGAAATCTACCCTGGAAATTCTCTATCACGTTCGCTTCAGTTTCTTCTCCAATTTTGGGTGTATAGTATTTCCCAGACAGATTGCTTCTCTCAACTCATTTGAGTCTCCATGTCCAGCCTTTGATTCAAAGTCAACTACTAGGGGAGGGGAATGCGGCACCAACAACCTATATCTCGACTAGCACATTTGCAGTAGCCGTGAAATGCAAGTAGGTTTCAGCGAGCAATGCTGGTGTGTATTCAGTTATTTGCGTTAGGCTGGCTTATGTCCCGCTGTTAGCTCGTCACTCAATGCACTTTTCTGATATAATTTCAGAAATAAGTTGTTACACATTAGAGAGGCTGCCAAGTCGACACTCGGCAGGGTGTCTCGCTAACTGTTATCCCCGACCGTCATGCGACCTGGCGGTCGTATTTCACACTGATTCACGCTGATGCAGCGGTGACGTTCGCCGTGTGAACCCAGCCCAGCGGGCACTTCACGCTCAGCCTCCTAAATAAGCCTCTCGTTTGATAACTTTATTCGATCTGCTTGCCTGGCTACAAGCCTTCAAACAAAACAACAACATCGAAATTGAACTGCATTGCACAAGTGCAGTGCTCAATGAACAGGTACAACTTTTCCACGCAGGGTTTGAAACTGGAACCCTCCAGAATGGACCTTCAACACGAGACGTTATAGAGCTTGTTACTATGTGTTTGGTGCTCTGTAAAATCCAGCCATCCAGGACAGGTGTCAAATAATTTTCCTAGCGATTTTAATATCAATTTCCAAGCCTTGTGAATCTTGAAAGAATTGTTGAAATTCTTAAATTGGAATTCCAAGTTGTAGTTATTTCCAATTATGATCCTGAAAGTATGAAGATGTCATAAGTAACAAGGATAAAACTGTACATTATTTTCAACAATCAACTACAGTGGAACGTTAGGAATGAATTGATTGGATTCGCAAATAAAAAAGCATTCCATTCAGTACGTACCAGAGCAGGGCTTAGTTCTATCTTCCGCATGTGGAACTGCTGGTGATACTCCAAACACCAAGTTTCTCCAGTTGCAATATTTTTCTTTCATCGATACAAATTATATTCGAGTATCGAATCTAAAGTAATGAAGAAGCTCAAGGCAATTGATATTGTATCAAAAGAAAAGAAATTATTAAGATCAGATTATTTCAGTTCCTGTTTTTTCAGTAAGAAAGTCATATACGATTAAAATAATTATTGAATGCCATTGCTCTTTATAAATTAAATGTTGTTGATAATGACCGTATTATTATTAATTCCGAAATGAAAATAGTCTACGTTGCGTAACATTTGAAGTTGTTTTCGAACAGAAGTACATGTAACTTGGCTATCTCGGAGACCACGGGTGATTTAAATTTTCACGGAGGTCCAACATCGTCATGGGGAGTGATTGATGTCAACGTGTCATGATATCTGGTATATTTTCATTTTTTTAATGCTGAATAACTCTCATGAAATTATCACAAATTACTGGAGTAATGTACAGATAAATATTCACGTGAAATTTATTACTCGGATCTTGGCAGAGAAATGATCAAATGAAATCTAATATAGTGTGAATGATGTATATAGAATTATGCAAGGCTGGTTGATAAACTAGATAAGCGAGTGTTCGTGTGAGTGTTTTGACGGGAATGAGGTTGAGTGCATCGCTTTTATTGGCAGGCATGTAATAAAGGCGATGTGAAAAATCTATTTACATATTCTGCTTATGATGGATAAATAAATGGATGATGCATAATTTAGGAATTGGATGGCTGAAGAGGACGTTTGGAACTGCGTCCGCTCTATATTAAATCTAGAGGTCCGAAACGTCTCGCGCGCAGCGGGGTTTGGACAGGTGAGGAGCCGATCTATAAAAGTCTTGAGAAACTCTTCAACTCCTTTAAATTAGAGGAGGTGGACATGCAGGTCCAGAGGCATCCTCAACTCCCTTCCCTTCCCCACCGTCCCTCCTTCCCTACGCGACTCCTGCTGTGAAAAATCTTCTTGCGACCGTTCTCTTCCAAAACAATATCGGCCTCTTAACTTTTATCTCCCATTATCTTCCACCCATATTCGTTTCTGGACTATGTGTGTGTACACATCTCTGCTTATTAAAAGAGCCCTGTGCTTCAGATTGTTATCATAATCGGATATTCCTATGTGCTGTGTAACATTTGTACGCTTATTATGAACAGAGTCGTCCCACGAACTAGCGTATCCAGCTGTTTTATCCCGCCATCTTGATGCTACACTACGATTTATTCATTTTATTTCGTTACATTTTGACCCAGTTGACTTCAGAGAATTCGGGCCTTATTGCTACGAATAAAACGGCTCTTTCCTAAATGATTGTTACCCTATAAATGGAAAGCCACTCTGAAATGATCGACTACGAGAGATACCATTACAATAATCAATAGAGGAAACATGGGAAACATGTTATACCTAATGTACCGGTATCCAATTATTGTATTATGAAAAATATCCTATATCAAATGAACTTATTTTCAACTCCTTTTTCAATTTTTCTTGGTAAATTTTTATTTACAAGTTAGGTTATTGTATCCACACTCAAAATATGAATTGGAAGTGCGAAACAACAAACTTACTAATTGATTAGTATAGTATGAAGGAAGAGTAGGGAAGTTTCTTGGGTGATTGAATTTGAGAGCCACTTAGCTTTGTTGGGTACAGAAACGAAACACTCAAAAACGTAATTGTTTTCGATAGCAGTGGACAAATTGATATTGAGTTAGTAATTAGTTATGTTATTACTGTGTTTACAACTTGTAGAAATTTATGACGATAGGTGAAAGCTGCAAGTTGTAATTGGTGGCGTTGAATAATTGCATTGAATCACGTGACCATGTAATATAATGGAAGCTAACCCTGTGTACGTGTTAGGCTTAACCTGCGTTTATATTTCATTGCTTAAATTTCACATGTAACTGAGTCTAGTACTTTGGACATGAATATTGTACAAGGCGATGAATGAAAGCACATACTGATTACCATTCACACAACTTTGGAGGTGTAAAAATGTCTTCTTTCCAGAATTTATCACTCTCCCATTCATTTATTTCAGTTCTGAACGTTATTTCTCACATGAACTCCGCGAAGTGGATTCAGCATAATGAAATCAGCAACTCTCTCACATGCTCAATTCCTTCTCTTCCACTAAATCCTCTCTATCTCTTCTTTCAACCCTCATTATCATAATCACCATGATATTTCCACATAGAATCTCAAAAATCGATCACTCAAATCTTTAGTATCAGGTATAATATGTACAATATTTTTTAAACCGTGATGAATCGTTCAGCTAACATATCCTGTCGGATAGTGAATGAACGCGATAAAATTTAGGGGAAAAATGTGAAATCACAAGGAGCGTGACGTATGGAGACAATTTATTCAGTAGGACTTTCAATTATTTGATATATCACACCAATTGAATCCAAAATCTTATTTTTTATAGCTTTTACTCATTGACCAACAAAGGATTAATAAAATTGCAAAAACAAAAAAATAACATAACAATAGCTCGTAAAATAATAGTATTTCCTCATTCTAGTCAAACAAATAAGATCGCCTCTCAAACTAAGATTCAAATATTCAATAATCCATGTATAATAAAATGTTAAAATTTTGATGAGCTTTGATGATCTTCCATTTTTATCTTCTATGTTTAGCACTGATTAATCAGTGATTAATCAGTGCTAAACTAAGACAATTTTCTAGCTTTCTGTGGAAACCGGCTTGGAAACATAATCATGGATAACACTGATTATATTAAACTTGATGAAAATTTATAGTTTGGTGTAGAATTATGATTATTCTTAAGACTTCTAGCAAAGTTTTCAAAACTGCTTCGAATAGAACTCTTCCAGAGAGAAGTAAGATACAAGTTACATTCTTTGTTGATGTTGAATTGTTGTTATTGAAATAGATTGTTGATGGAGCTAAATTCTAAAACAAATCCGTCATCATAAACAACAGTAGTTTTCGAGGGAGGAGTTTGAAAGGGTCTTCTTTCATGTCTCTGAACCTGAAGTGATCTGGTTATCATGGCATCATGAACATGAGCTTATACAATCTATTTTATTGTTGGTTTTTGTCACTTTTCCAGCTCATGTTATTCTTCTCGTAATTTCTCTCTCTCTCTCTAACAAGCATTCTCACATACCTTCTTATTTTATCTTCTCCTCTAGAATCATTTTCTTACTTTTCCTATCTCCAGTCATTGTCATTATTTCTCTCCCTCATACATTCACGTTAAACTCTTTTTATTTTTTCCATGATTCACCATTCTCCCTTGCTACTTAACATCATTCAGGAAGGCGGGTGTGTTGTTTTTCTGAGACTGGTTCAACTTGTATGTGTCGCCTAACATATCTCTGCTATCCAGTTCGCCCGGACCTATTTTTCAGCAGGAATAAGAACAAAGGACACAAGAAAGAGTGGAGAGAAAAAAGAGAAGTGGGAAATGCGATGAGTGGGAGGAAGAGAACAAACACGAAGAGGAGAAAAATGAGATCGAGGAAGTGGAGCGGTGAGATTGTGAGTGTGAGAGAGTAAGAAACGTTTTGAGAATGGAGCAGATTGAGAAAGACAGAGCGTGTGAGATGGGGAGAGTGATGAGATGAGATTTTGTTGCCGGAGTCAGACTCAGGTAAAGAGAAGTGGAGCCGCCGCCAGCATTGGTACAAATCGCTCCCATTACCTTATCCACTCTAATAGCTATCAAGAGAACACATTAACAGTCCAGAATTCTTCTCCAAGCAGGACAACTAACACTGTAGCCGCCGATGCGACGAAACGCCCCAAGTCACCTAATAAAAAGTGTTCCATTTGTTAGCCGCCCGCTCCAAGGACAGACACACACTCACCAAAATCCCGAAATTTACGCGTGAGCTTCATCGTCGAACCGTATCCGGTTATATCGGCAGATTCACCCAAACAAAACAAAACCAAACCCGAAAAACTCTTAGCGAACATGGCTTTTTACTCGCTATAATCATAATTGAAAAACGAAAACCACAATCTTAAATGGAGCTCATAAAATATTATCAAAATGTTGCTTAAATACTGAGAATCGCCCTTTAAAGTATTCTGTATCTGTGGGAGCCTCCATTATGAATATTATTGCCGGCAATATTCTCCGACTGTTCAGAATATCAAGCAAAAGCTATCACTTGATTGGTTTTTAATCGCGGCCCCGTGATTTCGGTTTTGAGAGAAATGTCATTTTTTTATCAATCGCTTATGTTTCACATGATATAGTGAATGCAACCTATGCAACAAAGGAACAATGTTGCAACTGCACCACCTGGGAAGTGGGCTTCAGCTTTTTCATCCTTAAAAAGCTGTCCGCGAATGCTTTCTCGATTCACATGGATCTCCATTTCCCTCGTCATTATTATCTTTCATTCGGAGAATTTTGGTAGGGGAGCTTCACAGAGTTCTAGAGCAATTTGATAATCCCATCTGAATACGATCAGTAATTATTTAAATAATTTTGAGATGGTGACTCATAAATTAAATTGAGAATTGCTTAAATTTTAGTAACAAAACTTGAATTTTATGTAGTTCTTAATGGAAAAAAATATTACTGATAATGAATAATTATTCTGCTAATGATTGGATATTTTTTTAAAGACATAAATTTTTCTCGTACTAATCTGAAGAGATATGATGTCGAAGGATTTTCTTGAGCGAGGAGTATCTTACTGAACGAACTTGTTTCCTATATCTTATATGTCTGACTTCGGTTTCAATCTTACTTCATCCTCTTGTCAGTCAGATTCATCCTCTTTAACAAATTAATAGCGAGAGATTTTCAAGAGGTAAGCAAAATATGTGGATTGTGAACGTCTGGTCTTATTAAGAACTGTTCTTATTAAAAACTATCCAATTAGAGAGAAAATAAAATATAATAGATTATAAAGAATATAATAGAGCAAAATCTGAGAAAATAATCTGATAGGCGTAATACTAAAGAAAGTGATATGAATGGGTAGTATGCAATCAAAGAAGATCACTAGATTTGATCGTAGATGATATATCTAGTGGAACGGTCGTTCCACCACCCGTCCCCCCCGTGATACGAATGAAAGACCGGGACTACTATATATTCTGTAACGAACTTCCCTTTGATGTTCGCATGCCGCCATCTCAATTTACGCGGAAAGTAGTGAAAATTTTAAAATGTTGTAATGACATTATTTTCTTAGATTTTTGAGCGCTTTCATTTAAGATCAGAACGAACTTTCTACGATATAAATTCGCGAAGATACTATATGCGGGTATTTTGTCATTTTACTAATTTTGGGATTTTTCAATTTTTTTCAACTTTGAGCACTTGATGTGAAAAATCTATAATGAGTTGAGATTTCGGACTACCAAAAGCGATTGAAGACATGTTTAAACTATTTACATTTAAAATTTCAAATCATTTGATGTCCGATTAAGCTCTGTAGCTCTGTCCGAATAAAAATTAAAGTTGCAATTTGAAGTTAGAATTTGAAGCTTTCTATCGAATGTAAACAGGGCCACCCAGGAACATGGCCTAGACACTCGAAATGTGACGTCACGGCTAAGTGGCCTACTGCCCTACTACTCCACTATACTGTTCATAAACAGCCACTGATCACAACCAAGTTTGAATATTTGAATTTTTATTATTTGAAAATAAATAAATAGACCTACTCACTCACCAAAAGGTAATTGTGCAGTTGAAATGAACTCGAGACGAGAAAAACCAAACACGAATTCCAATTTCAATGGAGGCATGAGTTGTAAACATCAGT
This sequence comes from Laodelphax striatellus, assembly GCA_017141395.1. Taxonomy (NCBI): domain Eukaryota; kingdom Metazoa; phylum Arthropoda; class Insecta; order Hemiptera; family Delphacidae; genus Laodelphax; species Laodelphax striatellus. The sequence continues at coordinate 28,745,371 of CM029533.1, read as the reverse complement.
TGTTGTTATGGACACGATGTGATGACGTCAGCTGCACGTTTAAATTCAGTGTCTAGCTAGACCATGTTCCTAGGTGGCCCTGATGTAAATGTCGCGATCCTAGCGGTTAAAAACTGAAAGTGATTCACACTGTTGCCACCGCCAAATTCGACCTTTTCAATAATAGCCCAGTAAAATTGTCATCAAAAATAGGGTCTACCTTGTATGAAATGGGATAGTCGGTTTCTTTTTTAGTAATGTTTATGGTAGTCCTGGGATGCTAAATCCAAGTTTTAGACCCAGGCAAACTACCGGATCATCTCCAAAAATCGTAAAAAATGGCGGAATTTTGCACTTTTTTTACGTTTGGCCAATTTTCACCCTGAAGAATCACTTTCACATATAGGACATTGTACATATTTTTTCAATTATATTGAATTACCTTCAATTTGAGACCAAATTTATCATTGTAGGCCCAACCGTTTGCGAGATACAGCTCTTCAAAGTTCATAAAATTAACAAAAATTTACCCTTTTTTTCAATTTTTCGCAATTTTGACCCTGAAGAATCACTTTTTCATGAAGGACATCCAACATAGGGTTGAATGTAAATTCGAATACCTACATTTTGATACCTAATCGGTTATTGTAGGCCCAACCGTTTGCGAGATACAGCTCTTCAAAGTTCATCAAATTATCGTAATTTTTCACTTGTTTTTACATTTGGTCAATTTTGACCGTGAAGCATCACTTTTTCGAATGTGACTTTCAGCAAAGTTTTGAAAGATAATTTGAACATCTACAATTTGAGACCAAATAGATTATTGTAGACCCAATAGTTTGCGATATCTGTAAGCCTCCAAAGTTTATCAAATTGTTGAATTTTTCCACTTTTTCTACATTTCTTCAATTAAGACGTCTGAAGAATAATTTTTTCATAAAGAACATTCAACATAATTTTGAAAGCTGATTCAATTACCTACAATTTGAGACTAAATTTGTTATTGTAGGCTCAACCGTTTGCGAAATACAGCTCTTCAAAGTTCATTGAATTATCGTAATTTTTCACTTGTTTTTACATTTGGTCAATTTTGACCGTGAAGTACCACTTTTTCATATAGGACATCCAACATATATCTCAAAGTATATTAAATATATTTAGTATATTACCTACAATTTGAGACTGAATTGGTCATTGTGGGCCTAATAGTTTGCGAGATATAGGCCTTCAAGTAGATTAGTAGAAGTCTACTCACATTTAAAATTTCAAATCACACTGTGTTATCTTCACTTCAGTTCATTTCATTTGTAGATCAACGAAATAGAGTTTTTCTGCACTTAAGTGGTGTTGCAGTAAGTACACATAATTTCATTTCATAAGTGGTCATATGATCTATTAAAGTGGGTTAAAATTCACGGAGAAAATCGAATATTCCAATGAAAATATTTTTTAAACATTATCATTAATGGGGAAAATTTGAGAATTTTGTTCCTGGAATGTATAATTATTGTGTTAGGCAAATTTTTACAAGGATTTCATTTTTCGATTACAAAATATTTTTTTTCATTAAAAGTGGTCATGTGACCTATCGTAATGGGTTAAAATTTCAATCTAAGTTCAAAATCTCAATCTTATTTAACAAACTTTGTGGATAACTGCTTATACATGAATTAATGTTGCTACAATGATATGTCGTTAAAGTCTGGATAGTCAATGATAAGGTGTGATGCAACAGACACAGTCACAACGTCTTGTTTGTTCATTCAGTATTAACCATAACTGGCTCACTTATAGCTAGAATTATTTTGTAGCACCCAAATAGTGAGGATAAAATATCTCTTATCAAAAAATATAGCATTTCACTGTTTAAAAAAAATCTCCCCATCCATTGTGTTCGCAGTGTTTTACCTCTATAACAAGAAGGTGATTAAAAAAAAACTGATATCCTCTCCAAAAAAGAATTAGTCACCCGTCCCCTACCCCCGACCCTATTGAAAACGCTGGTGTGGAAACTAAAACTTGTGTACCAAGAAAATCCAAAAAAAATTTATAAAGCTTTCAGTAAGAAAATGTTTTGATATAGCCTAAATAAGAAACCCGTCTCCCTCTGCAATATACATTTATACATACAGTGTTAATTTCATGAAAACTCTGTTCTGGAAGCCATTGACATTGAAGAAAAAATTTGGAAGAAATTTTGGGGGAGGGCGAGGGCGCTCAATAATATTTAGAAAATTCATAAAAACTTGTTAGCTCAAACACTGAGAGTATGATTCCTGAAAGTTTACCATATTTCTAATTCGTGATTTTAAGTGGGTGAGATTGAGCGCCCTCGCCCTCCCCCAAAATTTCTTCCAAATTTTTTCTTCAATGTCAATGGCTTCCAGAACAGAGTTTTCATTTTTGTTTGGGTTGGCTACACATAATTATTATATTGTATGTATAAATGTATATTGCAGAGGGAGACGGGTTTCTTATTTAGGCTATATCAAAACATTTTCTTACTGAAAGCTTATAAATTTTTTTGGATTTTTTCTTTGGTACACAAGTTTTAGTTTCCACACCAGCGTTTTCAATAGGGTCGGGGGTAGGGGACGGGTGACGAATTCTTTTTTGGAGAGGATTTATTATCCGAAGTAATCAAATTATTACGAGATTGATTTGTGATGACTCTGGTACTTAAGACAATTAATACCTTGAGTGAAACTCAACATCTCCCAACGAGACCAAGTGCGAACTACACCCGGATTAGTAATGAATTTATGATTTTTACCTGACTGACATACCTATGCTAATTCTCAAGAGAAATAATTAATTATATTAGAGTAATTTATTATGACTCCAGTCAAATGGCTTGTTCATGAATCGTAAAATTCACGGAGGGGAGTAATAAAATTTTGCCTTAGTTTTAGTGCTCTTTGAACCATTCATTGCTGCTATTTGTTCCTTCTCAGCAGGTTGCCTCGGCTAATAAGCATTGATAATCGCCTCACATTTCGACATAAGTACAACTATAGATCTATTCTTATTTTTTAACAACTATAGGAATGCGATGAATGAGAAATCGAATATAATTACAGACGAAGTCGACGTTCAGTTATGGTGGTCATCTAGTAAAAGTAATTCCTGATGAGAGACACGTAATTATGAATAACAATTATAATGATATAAAACTTCAACACATTGCAGCATTTCATATCATGATGATAGAGAACTGGTTCTCTTTGGTCTCAGCTAACAGATGCTGCTTAGTGCTTAGTTTCAAAACTAAGGATACCAGATTGAATAAACTTGAGAGAAAGCAAGAGCTAAATCCAACTGAACCATTTTAGCAAACCTTCAAGCCAAGTAGCATGATAAATCATTTCTTCAGATTTTCATCACCCAAAAAAAGTATTTTCTCGTTTTTTTCTCTATCCCAGGCTGTAGCCTACATGGGCCTATTTCAATGAGAGATTTTATGAAAGATTAACACAGGGAAATGAGATAGATTTAACATATCGTCACGCATTATTTGCAAGCGTCTTATAGAATCTCGTATTATTAAGGAATCGAAAACATCGTAGGCTTTGCCAGTTTTCATAGATTGCAGTGAACACCTATGTTGTTGTGTATGCAGAGAAGGTTATCAGGTTAATGGGTTCGATTTTTAAGTTGTCTCATCCACTCAGTCAACGTCAGAAGACAGATGCTGAAACATACCTGCTTATTCCGCATCTGGAGTATGAATATGTAAAACTCTCTTCACAATTTTATTTCAAATACAAATTATGTGGACAGCAACCGAATGTCCACACAGTCCTCTTATTGCGGCAAATGAGACAAGTGACTGATTGGCCTGTAGATCCAACACATTTCTTACATTAGCAACAGTACAAATCTCCTCTATTAAGTATCAAAATGTAGGTGATTCTCGTACACAAACTCACGCCTTTAACTGTGAGGCCACATATTGGAACATGGAGCAGTGTAATGTTACAAAGACATGTAATTTGTTCTCATCGTATCACTGGCATGTAGGTAATCAATATTGTTGGTGAAAGAATCCAGATCTGAGCTACGGTCTAGCCTGGATCTTGATAGCGCGCATTTCCTCACTTGGAGATCGAAAGTACATCTTGGTGTGCATCTTGTGTGTCATCATACTTTATATTCATCATACTTGAAATTCATCACCCATTTAAATCAAAGAAGAGGCTTCACGCCATTTGCAGCCTTTAAAAATGGTGAAAAATTGTACATATAAAATTTCTGATAGAAGAATCTAGTTTTTCGAAAATTTGAAAATATTTGACTTTTAAATAATTTATTCATAATCGATTAAGGGCTATAAAGTTAATTTTCATAATCATCTATACTCGATTTACAAAATAAATATTTTTATTCAACAAGAAAACAAGAAACTTCAATCTCAATCTTGATCAATATAACAGTCCAAGTTGAGGACTATGTTTCTTCTGTATTTAATGAATTGATATTTATTGATTGAGTGAGCCATTTGCCACTGTTATCTTTATTTCGATGAAATGAAGTTTCTTCGTAATAAAGAAGGAAGAAAATAGTATGTCCGGGTAGACTGATCAGGATCAGCAAATTTCAATAAAAAATATCTTAATAATTTTCTTCAACGTTTATAGTGGACGAAATATTCAAGTATTTTGGTTATAAACTGGATCGATTACTGACTCCTCTCTGCCTGATACAATTCTTAACGAAAGTACAGTATTTTGAATTCTAAATCGCTTAAATTTAATGGATGAATTGATATTGATTGATTTATCAAAGTATGTAGTAAGAAACTAATAAACCTGGGTTAAATAAACCAGACTTTTCCAATTTGCTTTTTTACTGAAACTAAATACATTTTTCCTTTATTCAATATTTTTCCAATAACTCCTCCTGAGAAATTATAAATTTGAAATTTAGTTTTGTGGAACCTGAAATGTTATAGTGGGTTACAACTAATGTTTGATATTGATGATGTTTATGATGTTTAATGTTCCAGATTCAGAAATTGTTGGTCCATGGAAGATACAAATTGATTGTCAAACTATGATAGCGAAGGAGGAAGACAGTTGGAAGATGAATAAACTCCAAACTCAGATAATCTATTACTCCAAGTTGCATGGTATAGTATAATAGAACCGTAGCACATGGCAAGTATCATCTGATAAGTGGACTAGAATGTTCGCCATCAGTTGAAAATGAATATTATATGAATGTGGAATTAATTCCAAGCGAGATGAAGGCGGCAGACCAAAGTCAGTAAAATGAAAATAATGTGTTAGATGTGAGCGATGATAAATGTCAGGACAAGCACGTAGAAAGTGGTGTATGTTCAGGTTACCCTCTATTTCATTCAAAAAGTACAGACCCTTGAACCTAGATGATGACTTCGATTTCGAGAGATCTGACAGTATGAAGTCATCTGAGGTTATCGCCGGCGTACATCTGAACGTCGCAGGACAAATATCATAACAGCTTTGTGATATACGTTGTTGTGCCAACACCTTACATGACAAGGGAAACAATTTGTTTCCCCTGTCAGAGGAAGCGGCCAGACAACATGCACGAAATTTAAGAATGTGTTCCATAACATACGATTTCTTGGAAATGCTAGTCATCTCAGTAATAGATGGAGGAGAATTCTCAAATCAAAGTCTATGAATAATATTATTATCTGTTCTATAAGAAAAAAGAAATTATAATATGTTAGTTGCATAAGTTTACATGATAATTCAGCATCATCAAAAACCTTCCACCATAATTCAGATGGTAGCTGTCTCTTTTGATTGAGGGACAGAAAATGGGGAGGGGCTGTTCACAGAAAAGCGTCACAGCATTACATTGAGAAGTAAATTACTTTTTAAAAAGAGTAAAGCCTTTTAATAAGAGTTTGATTGAAATTCAAACAGCATGCATTAACAAGTAAACAGATAATTACCGAAAAATCACTTCCTTTCATATTCTCAATATACACGACACTTACAATTATGCGGTTTCCATTAGATCCATCGGGGAATGCTCCATACCAGTTTCATCCCATTTTCATTAACTGGAAAAATCATTTTAAAAAGAATGGATCCAACAATTCAAATAACCAATTACGGTAAAACCGAGGAGAAATGAACATTTTTTCAAATGTTTTTCTTTCTTTCTATTGTAGCTAGCTTGTAGATTGCTGTGATGTTAAAGTGGTTACTTTTTTAATACACTCTGCAAGGATTTCTTTTCGAGGTTGATGCCCGCATTAGCTCTAGGCTTGTGCTTGAGTAATGGGTAAAGTTATGATGAGAGAATATTGACGACTGGATTATTAGGTAGACGGGACCGACGGCTTAACGACTCCTCCGAAAGACCCGATGTTTCTCGAAAAATCTTCCGTCAACTGGGATCGAACCAGGATCATTCGCTTTATCAGACAACAGATAAGGTATGTAACCATTACATTGTAATGGTTAGGAAATTATGTGGTATAGAGAGCTTTTGAATTAAAGTGGGCCAAAATTCCACGATTACTATAGACGGTACTAAACAAGACAATATACCACACGGTACTATACCACATAACAAGATTGAAAATTCTCATAGAACTAAAAAAAGGAGATTCGCAATCTCTCAGCTCAATCAGATCGGTAGAAAAAAAACGAGACATACGAACTCGAACAGATTAGTAGGAAGAACAGATTAGTAGGTCCTAATCGCCCACTCAAGACAATGGTAACTCAGGCAACGTAATGTCAGCAATAAGAGGCGATTAAGCGTTTTGTGTCTACATCATTCTAGTTCGGGCCACATAATAAGAGTAAAGACTCAAAAGCTTACATGAATCGTGCATCACTCGTGATGGATAGGCCAGGATGGATAGGAGCATTCTCCCAGCTCGTCATAGAGCTCTGACCACAGTGAGCAAACATCAACTCTAATCTCGGCTTCTTACAGATCCACTTCATCATTCGGTTGCTCTTGCTTTGCTCCCATCTCAAGACGCCTCCAGCTTCCCTGGACATTCTCACCGATCCACAGATGCACTGCACAGCAACCACTTTAATCACTCTTGTACATGATCAGAATTTGTTACATCTAATGTCCTATTGAAGTGCTAAAGGTTTTCCGCTCAATTTGGGTACTAGTGTACTCGTTATCTGGATCCAACGTGTAAACTCTATGACATTCATTTATTAATAGAATAAAAGATGACTTCTTGCTGTACAGTACTTACACTATTTGAGTTTCGGACGCGTTTCGAACAATAATGTTCATCCTCGGCGCTTTGAGCTACGACTGCTACGACATTTATTTATTCTCTTATGATTGAAAAATAAACTGAATATCAAATGGAAAATAATAAATACTAACCTAGGTAGAATATTGAAAAAGAACAGAAATATCTCAGTTATAAAGTTTTTTATAAACCATGCTTGTTCCACACTTTCAAACATTTTGAACCCCTCTATATGAATATACTAATATTGGCAAACTATCCTTATCTTCTTAATAGTTCTATAGTTTCGATAGAAAGAAGCTACAAATTTATATTTGAAGGGATAGCAGGTGAAGATGTGGTATTTTCTCCGTCATAATATTCAAATGTCCTATGAACTCTTTGTACTTAGCCAACTAGAAAAATCAACAATTCTGCTTACTATGATCATTCACATTGTATTCTCTTGATTGGAAAGGTGTTTTCCCAATAATGATACCCAACAAGGAAAACAAAAATCAAAACCCGTATCAATGGTGAGTTACAGTGTGATGAGGGCTGCAAACAACGAACAACACATTACTAAGCACAAGTTTTCCATCGGCTTGTTGCCATGAGGGCTGTTCATTTTATTGTGATTATCCTCATAAAGTAAGAAAATATTCCAGTCCGGGAAGAGAACGAATCTCGGAATGATATCTCTAGTTATTTATGCGAGGCATTTATCAGAGGACAAGCTTCATCTAACACTGGACAGTATAGTGTTGTGGGTGAGGAGTGGGAAGGGTGGTTTGGTCATCACACTGCACCAGACCAATAAAACACCTAAGCTAACGCATCATCTAGGTCGGGTTACTTGAATGCTAATGTGACATGAAGCCAAGTGATGGAATCTTATTGCTTTTGCAGACCTGTATAAATACACCTCACAGTTCCAACACAATAATACAAATAGAAGAACAGCAAAAGTGAAGACCATAATGAGTTTATAGTTTTATTACTGGTCGGAATCTAGTTTTGTAGGTGCTTTTAAATCAAGTGGATACCAGTTGTGATCGTCTGGTATGCCTTTGGAAGATGGGTGGTCTGCCCTCCACGTCCAACTGCCAGCAATATTTCACTGGCTGCCTGTGTGCTTCGACCAACAACTATTTGTATGAATAATTATTCTGCGTGCTGGACAAGATTCATTTTCTGATACGTCACAGAGAAATACCAGCCGAACACCTGATATCCTAAGTACTCATGACCTGATCAAAGTTTAAGTCTAGAAGAAAAATAAAGTTGATTAATCAAAGACAATTTCACTACTGTACTTGTATTGAATTGTCTTTGATTCAACTGAGACTATTAATAAAATATGGGAGAACAAAATTATGTTATCACACTGAGTTTGAAACACTACTGAAAATTTACAGGTTCTGAAAAGTATATGAATATTTTTCGAGCTCTTAACAATGTTATAATCAATTTCATGAGTATACAAGAATACTTTATAAGACACGTTTATTACAATTTTTATACATTTTCTCTTTTATTTACTACAACTAGTGATTTTCAGTTTTTTAAAAATTCTAGCAAGAAATGTGTTGAAATTTCGTCTTTTCAAAGCCACGGATGCTTGCTGCAAAATCAAAATTACTCCAATTTACTCTAAAATCAATATATTTCCAACTAACTTGAATCTCCCCATAGTCTTGTGAACGTTCTCGAATAGTAATGAGCAGCGATAGTTGAATATTATCATATTTTTCTTCTCTCACCCAATAATGACTATAATATAAATATATTACTTAAGAGTCTAGGTCTAGAAGGATTCGCGAATCTCTGTAGGCTACTCTAATGTACAGAGCCTTCTATATACTTTTTTGCCTTCTTTATGTATCATGTTCTATCAAGAAGAAGCAATTCACGGAGGAAGTTGTTGGCATTTTGGTCGTGGTTCAACACAATAAAGTTCCATTTACTTTTTTCAATTCTTCAAAGAGAAGCGAACGTGACAATTATATTGATCATTTTTGAAAATTCATTTAATTCATGATATTCTGTAAAAGGAAGATTTTCCAAATAAACTCCACTGAATTAATTTTTGTTATCTCAACTATGTCTCCATCTTTGAGATATAATTCATCACTATGTCTCATTATTGTGAAGACAAATATATTATGAATAAATTTTTTCATTCCTTAGTACTATATTCATGCGATGAGCTCATGGAGATATAGTTCATGTGAAAAAATAGACTACAGTATGTGTTTCTTCATGGCACATTAATATCTCACGTAGCAGCGAAGATATCGCCACTAGTAAATTAAGCTGAATCGAGAACTATATGGTTAGTAAGAATGACAATATAATTTGGAAGGTGCTATTAGAAGTCGGTTGTATATTACAAGAGGCCATTACAAGAAATATAATTACAAAGCAGACATCCAAACAAATTGTGATACCCGGGGGCCAGAGCGGCATCCGACTATTGGAACAAGAACTGGAGTCATCTGTTTCCCTGTGCACTACTATATACATCTAGTCTACAATAAAAAATCATGGACTAACGCGTTAGAACAACATTAGACAAAAATACACTCCCACTCACACACACTCTCACACCATCGCTTTCTCAATCATCATTAGAGAAGCATTTGACGCCTATTGCAACCCTTTTTCACACTAATGATAACTTTATTCTTCAATGTGCTCTATAATTTGGTGCTAAATTAATATGTCAGTACGCTTTTTGAGTGAGCAGCAATCAAAGGTAACAACAAATGGGGTTCAATGATCCTGGGTTCTTGGATGCTTGAATACGGACAGGATCCAGACTACTTTTTGTTGCTATTACCCTTTGGTAAACTGGAAGAAAGATTTTAAAGTGTGGAAAGTGATAGTGTATTTCCTTGTATACTATCAAATACCACCTGTCCAAAGATAGATATTATAAAAAATTCTTATAACAATATTTATCTCTTCGGAACTACATTTTTTCATAGCTAATAATTGAACTACATTTTGTGTCAACTAATAATATTGATACATATCTTGTATCTTGATACAAGAATGTTGATACATATCTATGTATCTTGTAGATAGCATTTAAGAGCATTTGTTTGCAATTTGAGTGAGAACTATCTTCTGAGGATTCATTCTAATCATAAGAATTCAAAAGTATGGAAAATTCAGGAAGACTATACTACGTAATAATAGAAAGATTACTAGTACACTGAGAAGGAGGTTTTAAAAAATGCTGAAGTTACAGCAAATTTTCAATTCAAACTCTTTCTCGAGTGCTCTAAGTAGAAGATTGTTGTACTTGTTCTCATTTTCGTATTTCACGTTATTCCGTAATTAATTAAGTGGATCAAATTTATTTATATCATACCTCCAAGTTCAAAGGTAGATTGAATTGGATTTAGAAGGAATTGGATGGTATTTAAAGTAGAGGAAATCGAAGGTAATACTTTTAAAGGTATTTCAAAAAGGTGATCTCAAACAAATAATAAAAAAGGTACATCACTCTATTGTTGATGTCATATTACCCATTACTCTAATTTTAATTAATTTTTAATTATTAATATTAATAGATTAATTACTCTAATTAATCTAATATTAATTTACTAACCCATTACTCTTTTTAATTAATTAATTTCAATCTTTATTGATTATCACTCTTCATAATCATGAAAACAATTAAACTTTCCAAGCCTCACATAACTATATTTTCTTCTGCATATTCATCTTGAAAGAACGGATGTGCTTGCGAGGTTAGCTTGTCAGCAGCGTTCACTGGCGCTGGAGTTTCACCCACTCGGCGGGAGTCTCATGATTCCGGGCTCACATTCATTGCTTCGCCTGCATACCGAAACTTTCGCCGCGTCATAAGAAAAAAGTCTAATCTAATCAATGTGCAAATAATTCCCATGTTCCAGTACCCGCCAACGCCTACGACTTTTCGCCCGAACAGGTGGATGGCTGTTATATTTTTTCCACACTCATTCGGCCGCTGCAATCGTGATTTGAATGAATAAACAGCGAGACCATCTTCCTGGTCCGTATCCCATACGAAACTCTGTTTCTATAACTCAGCGCACAATCTATATGCAGATGGCCATCCTATGCAGTAGAATATATCGCTCTCACCGAGTTAATAACTCGATTTTATGTGACTTGAAGAAACATGTTATCGTTATTCAATTGCTGTATCCTAGTTGTTGAACACATCTATCTGGAACAGACACGCTATTAAAATACAATATGTATGTAAAAGTGCTCCGAACCAGTTGAATATTGGTGTTCGGCTATTATAGTGTATGGCTAGTACCAGACAACTTATTTTGGGAGGGTATGCTATTAGCATGGCACCGATCATCGAAGTAATTCAAAGAATTTATTGTCCTCTATGTAATTGAATTCGTGTTACTTCTTATTTGGAATCATGTTTTTGGTATGGAGGATGCAGATGATTGAATCCGAAAGCTTTTTGGAAATCGTTTATAAACCTCCTTGATAGTACCTCCAACCTGGAAATTCACAGTAAATTAGTCTACCAGAGTATACCAATCAAGAGCTGAGCTTAGTGTATTCAGATCCGTAACGAGACAGTTGGATTATTTTCAACTGTCTTATTATTGGAGATCTTATTCTTATTAGAAAAAATATTTCTGTGCTAGGAAAGCTAAAATCACATAGTTGGTAGTTTTGGCAATGAAATTTCCTGAAATAGGATAACAAAATACAAGAAGCAGAAATTAAAAAATCGATAATGTTGAACAATGATGAAAGGATGGTAATAAAATTACTAAATAAAATAAATATGAACGGTAAAGAAAATTATTTCACAATGAGAACATTTGGCAGCGAAATAGCCAATATTTCAGGATAAAATTCATTTGTAATGTAGAGTGAAAATTGAACATGTGCAAATGGTTGTCTCATTGGAAGAAAATGTTTTGCAATTAAAGAGGGAGTTAACAGATAATAAAAGTATAAGCTCCTGAACATAATGAATTTCCCTTTCGCGTTTGCAATAAATATTGAGATAATTCGTGTTTTATTGCAGGCAATAGCATTGCATCATAGTGTACTTACAATAAATTATTCACATTTAATGTTCCGAACATTATGTCATTGCTAGTCACGCATCTTCTAGGTGCATGATTAAGGCGATTTGAAGAAGTGAGAAGTCGGGTTGACTACGATACGATACATGTCCTTCATTTATGTGCTCCAAAAGTGATTCTTCGGAACATGAGGTATGGCTCAAAAACAACAGACAGAAGGCAGACTTGAAGCCCACTATCATATAACTAAACACGCAACCGTGGACCTTATTACCTTTGTTTCGTGGGAGGAATGCCATTTGAAGACAAAAACCCCGTTTAATTGCCGTCTGTCGCTTTAAAAGATTGACTAAGGTCGTTATCGGTAAATGAATGTGGCCTGTGCGTGTGTTACGAGGCAGCCAATCTCATTCATAGCTCACGCATCAGGTATCAGCTGAAAATGGAAAAATTCGAGTGTAAAAGAGTAACAATAACAACTCTTTGGACTGATTCAAATTTTATCACTCTTGACCACGAGTAGGTACAACAAAGAATTGTATTGATGAGACTGGAGATTAAAAGTTCCCGCTTCTCTACACCACTTTAATTGAACATTATTGATGAAATTCTCATTAAATTAATCTGAACGTTGAGGAAATTTGAAAATTACACAAATATCAGTAATCGTTCATCAAAGATTGGTCAAATCGTTCAATATAGGAAATCCAGCAAAATGTTGAGCACATAAGAGACTAGTCAAAAGTTATTTATGTATTTATTCATCTCATGCTTAAGGTGGGTTTTCGTTATTGCGACTGAGTTCCGCAGCGGAGCCCGACCCAGCGTTGCCAGATGCAATTGATGAAAAATCCCAACTATTTATAGTTCAGTCGCAGTAACGAAAACCCACCTTTAGAAAACCTCACAGATCGTTCTGATCAGAAATCAAATTTATATAGGCCTACATCTGATCAAGTTGCTGATAGATTGAGTATGTCAAATGAGTCAAACTATGTGAAATGAGTCGAGTTATGTGGAATGAGTTGAATGATGTCAAATTATGTAAAATATGTAACATTTTGTTGTGAAGAGGTTTCAAATAAGGATTTGTAATTGAGAATCTATGAGTTTGAATTGAACTCCTTTCAAAGAAAATGTCTCCTAAATGCAGAGAATCGTTACAGTCTTACTTTTTGTCAAAAGTATTGATGGGAAGCGGTTACCCCTTTCCTGTTCGCAATTAGTACTAAGGATATGAACGCGAATGCGGAAAATAGCACGTGTGCGATGGAATTGCAGTATTTCATTGGAATATGCACTTCTTCAAAAATCGAATACGGTGATTTTGAAAAATGAATAGCTGTCCAGTAATGCGTGTGCACTGTGCAGTGAATAGACAGTCGATGGGAATGAGGTGTGCGGCGGCCTTCTTTCCCTGTCGCCTCGCAGATAATTATCATCCGAGGCTTGGTGTGAAGATGTACGAGTGATTCCACTTTGAGATGCCGCATACGCCTTGGGCTATTCGCTCTATACTTGAGACCAATCTTTGCACACATTGCCACATTAATTAGGCAATTTATTTCACTGATACCTCAGCCGCATCTTGGGGCGCTGAACAATGATTATGGCAAATGGCTCGGAGGTCACTTTTGACTAGGTATGGTGACACTTACCAAAATAACGGTTTTCGTATCGAATCGCGTGCCTCTTGAGTACCAATCAATTGGTCTCGGACAATCAATATTGTCAATATAGGTACAGTACATAGTATATTAGTGAAAAATCGAGGATAAACGTTCGGATGTGTTGTAGAAGAAGAGGTTGTCGAATTATTCCCATTGAAAATCCAATTAATATTAATGTTTCATGAACAACGTATACTATTATCACCAAATTGTTATAATTCTTATTGTTATTTCTTGTATGTATTCAAGAAACGTTCTTTACTGTTTTCAGAATGAAACAAACAAAAGAGTTCTCAAACAAATTACTGCTTACCTCTCTCCCCAAAATAGTAGAAAAATTAAAGTGAAATTGAGTTTCATTTGACGTAAATTTTCCATTCAGATGTTATATTCTGGAGTGTTTCCTCACACAGAATTCCTGTTCAGGGAAAGAAGCCACTTTCTAATTTTCATTATGTTTTTCAGCTGTAAGTTTTGTACTGGCCTATCTTTTCTAATCCCATCTTTTCTTTATATTATTAAAATTTGGTGGTGAAGTGGAACAACCCTATTCGGGTCTCCCCACTATTAAAAGCCATACGCTAAATAAATAAATAGATAAAAAATCAAAATCTTAAACAATTTTTAGTCTTCTATTCTTGTAGACAGATACAAATATAATACTGTAGTGGCTTTTATAAGTGACCAGAATTTCATGTCATCAATCATACTTCCCATTCATTCATCATTATATTCCTAATATCAATTTTTAATTGTAACGCTTTGTTGTGGAAAAGTCAGATTCACTTGACCGGATAACAAATTCTGAGCTTTTATACTGTAGTATCAATAATACTATGACTGCTAATGAAAGACAACATCGGACAAGACTATCAATATGAAACATTGATCAAGTTGGGCAAGTGAGCAGCCAAACTCTCTAATAATTGCTTCAGCATTCGTCTGTTGATGTAACATTGAAAATTAGCATAGAATCCAAAACGAATCGTCGATGAGATACTCATAAAGTAATATACAGATACAGACTCACACCTGTACAAGTTTTTTCCCAATCGACAATAATTAATCAACTACCCTCATGGCCGGAATAATTTTCAAGCCAAACAAAACAATGTTAGATGATTCTTGTTTTGTTTGCGTTGCAAGCCATTCGAGCGATTCGGTTCGCACCTGTTCTCAACCGAATATTTCTGGTTGCTTATCTCACTCTCTTTTGCCTCTTTGAGATCGCCTTCTCTATCTCTTTCTGCATTCTACATCTCTCCCAGTCTCTTACTCCATCTTTTTCACTGTGGAGGAGTTAACAATGTTGCACCAACACTTGTTTTTTCTAGGTGTAGATTGACATTGTGGATGTTGATGATAATGTCGGGTTATGAGTGTGACGAAGAGGGACAGTGTGAGAGTGTTAAAAGGAAGAGTTTTTAGACAAGACGAAAGGGGAAATTGATTTGGTTATAAGCCGTGCAAAGTCTTTTTAAGAGACGCATTGCACATTCAGCAGTAAAGCAAAACTGAGAATAACAAAAATTGAACAACATGAAAATATATTATTATAAATTCAAACGGAAATGAATATTGTTGTACATACGGTGGAAGAAAGCATTAAATTAAGAGAGAAAAAGTGAGGGAGAAAGACAGTTTGATATAGGAGGTGAGTGGCAGTGAGAAAAATTACAAAAAAGGACGAAAAGAATCATGAAGAGAAACCCGTGGCGTAGCCTATAGGAAATATACCCGGCGATGACCAAATAAGCATACCACGCTTCGCCACTAAGATAAACACTAATAAAGAAGATGAGTGAATTCTGAATTAAAAGCGAATACGGAATCCAGAAATACTAAAACATGATCTACTCCTTGTCTTCCCACCAAGATTGATTGCTTTGATCTTCTCTTCTCAGCTTCATTCACATATTATTAACGGATTCTTTCAAACAATGCATAATTGCATTTATGTGTCTGTCCAAGTTGGTCCTATTATATCCTACAGTATCTTCACACTTTTCCTTTTTATATCTTTCTCAAAAATGTATTAAAAAAAACACGCTTGCTTTTCTATATCTTATTTTGGAAATTATCTAATTATTCTTTATTCTCCGGGTAGCCCTGCAAATGATTTCACCAGTGATTTACTATTTGTTTTATGTATCCTAACAATTTTATCATTTCTCCCCTCTTCATTTGTTTTTCTTATTTTTTCGTTTCCTTCTCTAGATTTTGGTTTAATTGCGATTCTTCACTCTCAATCTTCTCTATCCCCCTTCAAACTTTTAACTTGAATCTTTCGATTTTTCTATTCTTCCACTTCCTTTTTTATTCATGTTTGATTGAATTTTTATTTCCATGCTCTTCTCTACTTCCTCAGATTTTCCTCGTGACTCTCTTTTAACTTCTTTTCTTTCCACTCCGTCGCCGCGCATTTTTCTCATTTCAATTCTCTCATTTTTCCCATCTTTTATTAATTATATTTTTACATACATTTTCCCATCTCTCCTAACAGTGTACTTATTTTCTTTTCTCTGAGTCTGCACACTCCTTCTGTTTCCCTATCCTCTCCACATTCCATTCCTTTTCTCCTTCCACCTTTGTCACTACAGTATTTCACTTATTCCTTCCTGCTCGTTCGCCACTTTAAATTCTTATCTTTTCCTTTTACTTCTCGGTATCATTCTTCCTCCCCCACAGGCTGAATAACGCTCCCAACTATTATTCCCGTTATACACGGCCTGCCTTGTATTGGTATACTGTAATAAGACTGTTGGTCCAGGCTCCACGTAGACTACAGTACAGCAAGCAGCGAGCCTATACGACACAGCCATTCATAATCCCACTTCTCCCCTTACGCATATCATTACTGGTTTCAGGCTTGAATTTTTAATTTTCGCCTCACCGTCGTCTAACTGCAAACTGCTCTCTGAAATATCTACTTGGCGTTAATTAACGTCATAAAATAATCGCACCTTGTATCCGCTTGCTTCGTTAACATGTTATCGTACAAAACGTTATGGGCGATGCCATTAATTATTTCTGCATCAAAATTAATTAATTCACCTCTCGTCAATCTTTCAACGGGCACTGTCATCATTGCACAGCAGAAACTTGAAAACTCCTTCCTTTAAACAGCCGTTCGTCCAAAACTACAATAATAATCTAATATATGAATATAATCTTATCTCGTATATATTAAAATAATTTTTTGTCACCTTTGGTGACAGAATTTTAGTGCATTATTAGTGAAATTTGAAGTGGGGTATCTGGCATTCTAGAAAATTTGTAAAGTAAATTTATCATTTTTCATTTATCATTTATCATTTTCCGCTCCATCATGTGCGTTCTCATCGAGGGAAAACGAGATAGTACAGTATATTCGCAGTGAACTTTACCCCTCATTTGATAAAACTCCGACTAGACAGTTCAATTGTACCGTACTGAAGTTCGTTAAATTATTCCATTGCAATCAATTCAAGTGACCTTAGTAAATTTTATGACTGCTTGTTAGATCAAGAGGAAAAACTGGTAGCAATAGTTATCTTCATCGACTTTAAATTTATATCTTTCAATTGAGCTTAGAGATTGAATGTTAAATAGAACTTTTATCGCCAATTTCATCAACTGATAAGAAAGAAATCGTCTTCCATTGATGATTATCATATATAATTTTATTTATTTATTTTATTATCTATGTTTTTTGATAGCACAGTAGATGTTATAGACTCTGATCAGGAAGCATCCGTTTAAGGATGAGCATATCACCGCATGTCACCACTGAGCTAGAATATTGTAATGTGCATTTCACACACTTGAAGCGTTCAATTTATAGCTGAGTTATTCCGGTGGATTTATAGCATATTTTTATGATGCAAATAAGCATCCAATTAGAATCGAGTTGGAAAATTAATATTAATGACACAGGTGAACGAGACAGTGGATAAATCTGCTCAAGGACCACGATCAAGAATAGTAGTGAGCTACAAATTTAATAGTGATGCAGAGAGAAAGCAGGTGCGGGTGGGGGAGGGGGAGAGAGTCCAGTCGTGAGCTCATTTGCCTTTTAATGCATCCACCGTTTCGAGATTTCTCCGGGCAAAGTTACAGTATACCCAATATACAATATTACGATGAGCAAATGCAATAAGGGAGGCATTGTTCAAGCATGGTTGTGACTAAATGCTTCACTGAATTTATAGGTGTACAATGATGTACTTGGACAGTGATATTTTCACTTCTGTCTTCAACAATTACAAGTTATAGGAACAGGTTATTAGGAACACACTATTACAATATTTGTTGAGAAAATTCTTGAATCACAATTGGATCACATAATTATAATATTTTTGTCAATAAATTTTGGAAACTATTGAGATGTACTGCATAAACGTTTCTGAATTAATACAGACACAAGAAATGATACAAAATGAATGTTTATTGAGAGCAATGGATAAAAATCATGAAGAATCACTGGCTATTATTATAAATTATTTTTGAGTGAATGATTCCAATGTGTAGCCTATAACGCTTCTTATAATTTATTTAGAAATTCATTATCAGTATGCTATTAAATTTGTATTACAGTATTGTAAAATATAATCTCCTCGTCGAAAACTTTTTCAAATCGTGCTTAATGATCTACTTTTTCATAAAACTATTTTTCGATTCCATTAATTTTGATTTTTTTGATTAATTTTCATAAATTTTGATTTGATGTAAAAGATCATGAATTATCTACCCATTTTGCCTCTTGTAATTAAACTATTCAGCAGATTAATTTTATCAAACCGCTTTGTATGTTATGAGGCAGAGTAATTATTGTGATTTCTTATAAATTCGGGGTCGTCTGTGGAGAATGAATACTAATGAATAATTTTTCAGCTATCAATTAGGGATATTAATGAAAAGGTTTCTCATGACTCTATACTCTATACAAAAACTGAAAAATAAGAATTATTCTCGTGATGTGTTGAATGTGTATTATCAGTATTGTACCAAGACTCATGCTTGTTCAAAGACGCACTTGGAAATATCACGTATGTGATATAATAAATCAACCAATATAAATATTAT
Source organism: Laodelphax striatellus (assembly GCA_017141395.1). Taxonomy (NCBI): domain Eukaryota; kingdom Metazoa; phylum Arthropoda; class Insecta; order Hemiptera; family Delphacidae; genus Laodelphax; species Laodelphax striatellus. The sequence goes on along the minus strand of CM029533.1, from coordinate 28,726,397 downwards.
GAACATTCACTGACTATATTTGACATTGAAAGCATTTCTATCATGAAAATATGATCAAAATTTATCAATATATATACATTAAAAACACAAGATGATTATTAAATCCAATACATGGATTTGTCCTGAATTTTAAGTTCTTCCCCCACGTGTGATCAATGAAGAATCCAAATCTATGTTTGATTCCCACTCTTCAAATGAAGGGTGACCTGCACTAACATGCAAGTACGGAAACCACACGCCTTTTATGGCCTAGGAATAGATCGCTGTTGACAGTTGGGCAGAAACGTTCAACGCTTTAGCCAAGAATTTCTCAAGTAGCACGGCTATTCAGCGCCTCATCCATATTCTATCATAGTGAGAAACTGTCGAGATCGACTTATTACGCGTGTTTTATTTTATTTCTTATCCACCATGTTATTCTTCTCTATAATATTCTTCTCCATCTTCTTCTTCTTCTTCTTCTTCTTCTTCTTCTCCTCCTCCTCCTTCTTTCTTCTTCTTCTTCTTCTTCTTCTTCTCCTCCTCCTCCTCCTCCTCCTCCTTCTTCTTCTTCTTCTTCTTCTTCTTCTTCTTCTTCTTCTTCTTCTTCTTCTTCTTCTTCTTCTTCTTCTTCTTCTTCTTCTTCTTCTTCTTCTTCTTCTTCTTCTTCTTCTTCTTCTTCCTCCTCTTCCTCCTCCTCCTCCTCCTCCTCCTCCTCCTCCTCCTCCTCTTCTTCTTCTTCTTCTTCTTCTTCTTCTTCACCATGTTATTCTTCTTCTTCTAATCTTCTTCTCCATCTTCTTCTTCTTCTTCTTCTTCTTCTTCTTCTTCTTCTTCTTCTTCTTCTTCTTCTTCTTCTTCTTCTTCTTCTTCTCTTCTTCTTCTTCTTCTTCTTCTTCATCTTCTTCTTCTTGTTGTTGTTCTTCTTCTTCTTCTTCTTCTTCTTCTTCTTCTTCTTCTTCTTCTTCTTCTTCTTCTTCTTCTTCTTCTCTTCTTCTTCTTCTTCTTCTTCTTCTTCTTCTTCTTCTTCTTCTTCCTTCTCCTTCTCCTCCTCCTCCTCCTCCTCCTCCTCCTCCTCCTCCTCCTCTTCCTCTTCCTCCTCCTTTTCCAATGCTCTTCCTCCTCCTTCTATCTCACACTATCTTCTTTTCCTCCTTTCCCTTATTCTTCCCTTCCTTCTTCTTCATAATAATATTCTTCTTCGACATGATCCTGCTTATTTTTCAAAGCGCATACGTGTAGCGTCCGTCCCGATTTGTGCTTGAAGGTCCGAACTGCGTCATCAAAGTTTATGGGTATTTAAATGGTGGGTGCCGGCGCAGTTTGCGGAAGCTGAACAAGAGCCGGGGGTCGTTTGTTTGGCCGGTGGGCATCGCACCAGCCGTCGTAATGACCGATAAGGTATGAAGAAGCTACGTGAGAGGAACGCCTGAACTCGAGCTCCGTGGGTTCGTGATGCAACCATCGGGTGACAACAGTCCCGTCGCCGTTATAAAGCAATCAGAGCACAGCGCGAACCCCGACCGTGGTCATTGTATGCTAATGCGGTCACATTATGACATCATAATGCGCACAGCCACAGTCCAGTCACAGCACAGCTTCACTCAAGTCAGTCAACTTATACAGTCTAGGTTACTAATCAATCCAGTCGATTGACCTGAACACGGTAAAGAATGATCGTTTAAACTTTAAACAAACTGATTTTTTCAATCTGATTACAGATAAATAACATTGTCAACTAGGTACTTCAGGAAAAAATTGCTATTTAAATAATAGATACCTAGTACTGAATACTGTAGTATTATGAAGTAGTATTATACTGAATACTGTATACTGAAGAATGCTTACATTGTAATTGAAATTTATCTTGATGAATATTAATGACAATTCATTTATGTATTATTGTGATATATGAATGAATAAACTTGACATGATCAACTCGCCACGGTAGAGAATTGAACAATTAAACACTCTGGTTTTTACTCTGATCACTGATCGTTTTCTCAAGTTTTCTTAAGATAAGTTTTCTTAATTTCTTCGTGAAAAACTTGCTATGAATTCAATAATGGATAGTATTACTGAATGCTAACTGGATAATTGGAATTTATCCATGACATTTAGTTGCAAATGATGATTCTAATCAACTTGAATGGAACTAACAAAAATATGCGGTAGGCTGTATTAACTTCAGCTGTTTGAATGTTTCAACTCTCTCGAATAATGCAGTATTGAATGGAAATTCACTGTTATATTTACCAGTGCTAGGATGTGATTATTTTGTGTGCCAAGAAATTCACAATTTAACATTATTGTTAGTTTTATAAGTTTTCCTTTCTTAAATAAATTTAGAGAGTGAGTCGCTACAAATCGGACAAGACCACCCTTGACTAGAAACATACGGATTTCATGTGAAAATCATGTTGAGTAAAATAAGAAAGGAATTTCTCCCACATTAATCCAATTCGTATTTGTTGGAACTATATTTGTTAGTACAATACTCCTTAATAGAGCCAGATAATATTGCAACTGATTAACCAACAATGTATGTAGGAGTATACAGCACTTTGTCATAGACGAAGAGCGAAAGAGTTGAGTTCACAATACTTAATTCTTGACTGGCTCACTGCTGATCAGATTGTCTAAGGTTCTTGTTGGAAGATTCTTCGGATTCTTCAAATCTTTCTTTTGTCCCCTGCTTGGTTAAACATTGCCAATTATTCTAGGCGCTCCCAACTCGTGATAGCCTGATGCAATCATTCTCGTCCCCCGATCATTGTGAATTTAGTCTCAGATCATATACATGAATTCATAATTATTGAAAACACGGCTTGTTAACGTAGATATTGAAAATCATCTCACCTATTCAAATGTAGCCTACATATTTTATCCCAATAATAAAAATAATGATGAAATAAACTATGATTTAGTGTTATTTCCTCAATTGATGTCATATTTTTCATAGACATCAAGCCGTTCTCATGCTTTTCAAGCACTCTGACAATGAAAATAAGTATTACTAAAAATACAAGTACAGTATTTCTATATTCTAGCTAGTGTTCTTATGCTCTAGTGTTCTAGAGAAATTCTTATGCTGCTATTACAAATGTAGATTAATGAAATGCTATCATACAAAAATTAATATGTTTAATAAAAATATTTTATTAGGTTTTGATAACTTGACTTTGAATTGATCCTTATCAGCTATGAAATGTATTGAGATTACAATCTCATTACACTTTGAACTCATTTCTTTGTTATTATTGGAAATAAAAATAGAGATACACATGAACAAATGAGATGCAAAAAAGTGGTCTTAAATGCAGCCTAATTAACTCTATAACGGTGCAATGTCACCAATTCTAGCATAGTAAATAGAAAAAGTAGATCCTTCTCATTAGCCTGTGGAAGACAGAGTATAACTACGACTGTATTCAGACGGAATGAAGGAAAAAAGTAATTAAAAGCTGCTGGGTAGGCTTATCAGTTTTAATTAGAATAGTGTAAAAATGCACGTAGTGTTACCGAGCTTGGACTTGCCTGAACGGCGTAAACGAGGGTTAATGAGTTCAAAGAGTGGAGGAGAGTGATAAAAGAGAGAGAACGAGATCGAATTGTTTGTTACTCCATGGTCACTCAAGGAATAAGTAAATCGGAATGGACAACTAGCCAATAATTGGATGCAGTCAGGAAGGAGAGTTAACTTTGGGAGAGATTTGTTTACCGTTGCTATAAACTAAGAGAATTACCTTAATTTTAATGAGTTCATATATCAAGTCAATAAATATTCAACATCGAGTTCTAAGTAAGTTGTCACTACAAAAATCGGATTAGAATCAAGGATTGGTGATACCGACTGGTGATAAAAATCCTGACGTTATTTCATATTTTTCTTGTTCTGCTAGAATGCTAGAATATTAATACCAGGTTTATTTGTGGATTTGTGCAATGGAAATTACAGATTATGTTTATCTATCGATATTCATTTCGTATTTATCTTCAGCTTGGGTTTTCAGGTCTATACATTGATATTGATGTGTAATATTGAGATAAGAGATTGAATTCTACTCAATACATTCTGAAGAAATCCACTTCTTCTGAATGGAACTGATATTATATTGTAATACTTGTTCATAAATCACAAATCTAATATCGGGGTACCGAGCTCTGCTCGGGGGTAGGCCTACAAAGGCACAGGAATGGAAATTTTAAAGAAAAAAAGGAATAAAATTAAACAATTTTTCAAGTACAGCCATCAGTCTTATGCACTGAATCATCATTGCACTATAAAAAAATCAATCTCAGCTTTCAAAATATTATTAATAATCGAGTTTGAATGCATATCATTTGAAAAATCGAACTTATAAAATTTTGCTTCATAGAAATAATAATATGGGTTGATATAGTAAGATCATTTTATTTTGCCAGAAAACAGCTGATTTAACGTCAGTAAACGAGCGTACATCAATCAGCTGTTTTCTGACAATTTAAAATATTCCTGCTACAACAATTTTTAGCTCAGCTGTTTTGATGAACTCTTGACGATTTTTCTCAAATAAATAAAAACAGATCACATGGCTAACTTCATGCCTCAAATTTAAAAATAACAATAAAATATGGAATATTTTCAAAATTTTCAATTCCTTTTAATTTTCTATAGATAAATTAAAATCAGAAAAAAAGGGGAATAGGAGCAGCTTATGTGTTTCGATATTTTTCTCAATTCTAGTAATGGAACCGCTGGTTTTACCAACAACATCAAGAACCGACGGAAAATAATTGTTTCTTCCTGTCAGCTGATTCTCTGTCACTGTTTCAGCAGCTGAAATAATAATCTTGTCTCACTCACACACTCACTCGCTCTCACTCTTTCTCATTATTTACAGCCGATAGAAATTTCTTTCTTCTGTCAGCTGATTCTTAAAGGATCAATTTCTCCTTTTTTAGGTCCTTTAGCGAGTTATCCCAGGGATGAGACCCGGCGCAAACTAATTTTAGTATCACAAACCTCCTATATTCCAAATTTCGTCAAAATCGTTAGAGCCGTTTTCGAGATCCGTTGGACATACATACATAAATACATAAATATAAACATACAGAAATTGCTCGCTTAATATAATAGGATTTTATTTCATTTCTACACACATCTGACACAATGGTGTTGAAACACGTTTGTCATTTTGTGTAATGAACAAGAGTAAAATTTGACTACATCTTAAAAGGTACGTTTCCATTACTACAAATCACATGTACCCGACATGTGCCCGGCATAATCTTCTATTACTACAAACTAGGAATTTGTGCCGGGCACATGTCCGGAACATGTGATATGTAGTAATGGAAACGTACCTCTAGTTTTTTTTCAATTTGATTAGGCCTACGTACATAATTATATAAATTGTTGTTTCTTAAACATACGAGAAACTTTTCACTGTTTCAACTGTACTAGAAGTTAATTAGAGGTAGGAAGTTCACACCTAAGGGATGTTGTAGTATGAAGGGTCGTGAAACATTTTGCAGGAGGGAATTGCAGTGGAAGAGAGCGCGGTGCAGGTGAGAGAAGTTGCACGGTGAGAAAGGAGTCAAACAGCGACCAGCATTGCTTGACTGAGTCTCTTCCACGCCTTGTGACGGGGGTTGCTAATTAGAATTGTACCGAAGAATAATGAGGCTGGCCTAGGTTAAAGCCTATGCGTGGCTTTGACGCTATAAATCGAGGAGGAGCGCCTTGGCCACAATGAGGGGGTGTGGGTGAGGGGGGTTTAAGGAGGGGGTATTGGCGGCGTATATTGTTGAGATAGTGGTCAGAGCACAAGACAGAATTTTAATTATCTGGATGCAAATGGAAACGGTGACACACACGCGATGGTCAGGCCGGTGTGTGTGAACGCATGCGCACTGGAGGCATATCGCACGGAGCGGCGATTTATCGCGACCTCTGACCTAAGCCCTGCCTTGCCTTACCGCGCCTGCGTCTCGCCGCGTTTCGGCCCGCGGGTCACCGGTCCGGCTCTCTCCGGCGACTTCAAAGCCTAGCATCTTCTCAAGCGCTGGGACCTCTGCGGCTCCCGAAATCTGTGAGAACTCTGCCGACAAAACTCTGCTCATCCGATCAGAGCCTTATCAGCGCATGATCTCCGTGGAAAAACAGCACTGCAACATTCTGTTAATTCGTTTTATGATGCTGATCCGATTAGCGCACCAATTCAAAGCCTATGCTTTCCGAGGATAATATCCTATTGAGACACTAACACAAAACCATGATTCCATATCCATTTATACCAAGACAATATTCTCCTTCACTTAATAATAATATTGAATGCGGAAGTACAGTAAAATGCACGCATGTCTCATACATATTTATAAAATAATAAATAAGAACGCGTGCAACTGAGATTTCATGTTAAGATTATAGGAAAACGTAGGCTTTATATAATATAATAAAATAAAGGATTTTTTTAATATAATTTAAATTCAAAGCATTCGATCTTCCTCATTCACTACAATATAAGAACATTATTCGCTCTTCCTTCATTTCCTATCAAAATCATGGTTTTTGTTCTCTATATTATCTCATTTCCCAAGTTCAGTATTCAATAGTAGCCTAAGTTTAACTTTCCACTTATATATCTCTATCCCTTCTACTACTTTGTTCATGTTTTGTGTGTATTGCTTTTTATTGGATTTTATTGTTGAAAAAATATTCATTGGTTTCTTCGCTTTTCCATGTTATTTCCAAAAAGTCTTATCTTCTTCATATCAGTAGCTTTTACATCATCTCAAATATTACTCGTTAAACCCCGTTTCTAACCATGTTTAGTTGATGCTTAGTACTTGGTTCCTAGTTTTAGTTTAAGGGATTAATGAAAATTTCATTGTTCTTGTTGGGAGTTTTATAAATGAATAACAAACTCTTGAATAGTTTGCCTAACTGATCGATGTAATGTAACTTTTTCAATAAAGTGAGCAATAAAGGTAGCGTTGCAAGGTGAATTTGCATGTGATTGTTAACTGCATCTTGATCACAGTTCCTCTTTCGAAATCACCTGCAGCCTTTTCCTAGAGTCTGATCGTCAAATACCTGTACTGAGAGTTAGCAAATGCTAGCCGTCAATGTGTAGTGGCAGTTGGAAGTTGAAGCGCGTTGAGCAAGCAGAGAGCATGACTTATCGAAGTGATTTGCGTCACCACCGGAGCATTAGCTTTGCACACGTGCTACCATAATATGTCCCACCATAATATAACGTAATTGTTTCTTGAATAAGCCCGCACAGGCTGAGTGTGACCGTGTGACCGCGTACACTGACCTCAAACCTAGGGGTCAAAGGTCACAACCTGCCCCTAACACCAAATTACCCTTAGTGAGCTGCAGCGATATCATATGAACCGTCACGTTGATTCATTGCATTCGTTTCAAGTGCACTTGCAAGTGCCGCCGATCGTAAATGCGCCAGCTTTCAGCTGTCAAGACAACTCCCACAACAACAAGTTTCCACCCTTACTGTGAGATTTATGATTGACTACTCTGTGCTCCTCGAATCAGGAGAAGTAGGAGCTTCTTCAAAGTGGTATTTGGTCTCCCCCAACTATTTAAATATGAATTCCATTAATACAATATGGAGTTTATTTAAATGGTTGGAAACAAATATGTGATGGAAACTGGTCACAGGATAGGTAAGGAAAAATGATAAGAGAATGAGGAATTGAGGATCATAATAATCTAGAAACTAAGGAGAAAGAGGAAAAAACAGAGAAAGGGAGCAAATGAGTTCTCTGCAATATATAATTATTCTTCCCAATTGAACTAAAGATAATTCACTTCTCTTAGACTATATAAGTACAAGGGGTTCCTTTCTCTATGGCAAGCTGTATGCACCATATTACATTTTCTTCTATAAATCTAGATTAAGGACTCAATATAATATTGTTCTATAGAAGAGTGTTAGTAAGTGATTCATCTACGGAGTTAGGTGGCAACTGCAATCATATAAATATTCCTCCATAAAAACTATTTTTTTAAACATAAAACGTGATGTGTAGAGCTTTAGAAATTTATTTTCATTACTGCAGAAACCTTTGCTCCAAAAGTCTACATCATTATAACAGAGAACAATTAACAGAAGAATTTTATATAGTGGCGAAGCGTGGTATACTTATTCCTATAGGAAATATACCCGGCGATGACGAAATAAGTATATCACGCTTCGCCACGGATTTTATATTATATTGCATTAACAACAATGGATGATAAGTTACACACTATTAATACAATCGCAATTTCAAGCATATTTTAAAGAAGGTTTGAGGTTTTTGGTGGCACTTGCGGATAATAGAAGCATCATCACAATGATGTTTGAGGTTTTTTGTGTCACTGCATCATCACAATGTTCAGAAATTGAAGACTAATCAGCTCAAGTAAACAAGGATATATTGGCCTTATATTCATATTTTTAGGTCCTTAAAGGTCCTGAGATATATAGAAAATCCACATAATAAAACAGTATTGCAGGAGGATACCGAGTTCAAACAAACACATAAGCTACCTATTCCGTGTAAAGACTGTAAAAACAAGGGAAGTAGGCTATTGAATGCTGTTAGCTCTGTATTCAAAAACAGTATCGTTAGGTTCTCCTTGAGAAAAATGTGCCCATTAAATTTGAATTAACTCTTGATAACAAACATTGTTCGTCCGCTGCGCCTGTTGTAGTTGGTGTTGTCGTAACTTCTGCAGCTTCCATATTGGTTTTTCTCAATTAAAAAACGTGACTCGGGCTCATGCACGCATTTAACAGCTGTATTAACATGTCACCATACCGATGAATGGACGACAACTATAATAGTAATAACAATAATAATGGTAATAATATTAGACTTGCAAATTTCACTCGTGAGTAGGATCTCCCTTCCTCTATTCTTTTTCAGCGGCTGCAAGGTACATGCTAACATTGTTATGCGTATAGTATGCAAGAAGCCTGATAGAGCGCTCTCTCTTTGATCAAGCAGGAAGTATTCAGATTGCACCAACGATAAGTTCGGAAAACGACCAGATAACAGGATTATATTTGAGTGTGTGATCTTAAATTGTTAAATAACATTTAATATGCGAAAAACCAGCAATATTTCATACTGAACTACCTGCTTTATTCTACTCATCCTTGTCCCTTCTTTCACAACAATAATAACTATAATGTGCAAGATAGAAATTTATTAACAGGCTCTATCGTACTATTAATAGGCATTCAGATAGTTCTATTATTATTGAATAGTCATTAAATCAGTTATTAGAAAATATAAGTAATCCAGAGTTCAATTTTGAATAAAAAGACTTTGGCAGATCCTCGATATGCCTATACTAAATCCAAATTTCTCCATTCTATACTATTCTTCCCCAATGGAACCAGAATTTTTCATTATAATTTTTTTATTAAAACCTCTTTTATGAAAAAGAGGTTCTGAATTTTTCCTTCGATCATGTGGCTGCTTGTTTGTGGATAATTGGAATGATGATGATGATGACTGAACCTACAGTTTGTTATAGAGTTTGTTATCGTAGATTCTGAACTACCGGAAAGTGATTTTTGGTTCTCATGAATGTAATTTTATCGGAGATGGCTACTGGCAGGTCCAAGTAGTCGGGAGGTAACTTTGAAGGATTTCCCAATATTGAATTCAATCATTCCATTCAATCAGTTTCATTCATCAACCCCTTTCAGGAGAAAGATATAGAGAAGGATTTCCTCACATTGGAAGATAACACTATAGATTTCTACACATTATTTGTCGAGATTGAACTAGATTGCCTCATTTCTTCCATATAGCTCGTGGATCACAACGTTTCCCCGCAAATGTCCCATCTCTTTACATCACAACCATTTTACTGTAAAGAGGAACGTGAGAAAGCATCGATGCAGCATTGTCCTGGAACGTGATGGCACAATTTGCGATGAGACCATTTAAGAGGCGACGGTTATAACTATATCAGCATTTGACAAGAGTGGTGAATGTGGGGGATTGGGGATGTTGGCTGGGAGCGTGCCCCATGCATCGCTCCATTATGAACGATCATAACGAATAGAGTTATCCGTGCCGTGGCGACGGTCATGCTCCTGAGTTTAACAAGACAATTTCAGGAAATTAAATATAATTTCCGGACATGATGACTGTATTCGTCTAAATTACTGTAGGGCAAGACTAGATTGGAGAATAGGCGAAGCGGTAATTTCCTGTCTCACAATAGCATGAGAGCAGAGCAAACTTTCCAGCCGAGATAAGATCTAGGTAAGTGCCTAAGTGCTATGTGCTTGCCTGTTCATTTTGCTAAGTATTGGGCCGAAAACGATCGCCGACCTCTGTTCCGTAATGTCGTCCCTGCTCACGAGGTCTGTACTCGCTCTTTGATTCTAGATAACAAAATCTGTTAAGAGTCGATGATAAATGCTCAATGCATTACTATAATGCGTACCGTATAATAATAGTGTGTCTAGTTTTTATCCTCAGCCGAAACGGACGATCGATCTCGTAAATCTCACTGGAATTTTAAAACAAACACTTGGGCGGTACAGTGATGTAATTTCAAAATTTCCACAGACCAGTCTGTAATTCTAGTGGATCTCCTACATCGTGTAATTACTTTTTATAAACCGTATCAAATGAGGTAGATGGATTCAAAGAGGCTCTTGTTGAGCTCCAGGGTTAGTAATTTTCATTGAAACTCTGTTACTGACCGAGCAATGTTTCAATACATGCGTTTGGAACAGATGCTCCATATTTATTATATCTGGGGCAGAGCTTATTTTGCCGCTGTGATTGAGTTTTAAAAGCAATAATTCAATATTAACTCAAACCCAATTATGGAATGTGATAAATATGTCTCTCCCGATCTCAAATAGTTCCTTCCTGTTATATTGCTGTGAAAATCGAGTAGGCTATATCGTGTAAATTGTGTATTGTTGGTGAAATCTTGAATTTTAATAATAAGAAAAAGAGGTTGGGCTCTAATGCAAGGCTTTCAGACTTATGTACTTCACCAACTTCATTCAAATATTGTTGAATTTTCTTCACTCTTATTCCTTTTAGATACATCCTCACATTATTTCCATTCTAATTATTCCAATATTAGTTTAAAGGATTGAAAAACTAAGAAAAATATATTCACATGAGCAATAAGTATGTTATTTCAAAGCAGTGAACCATTAGTAAGATCCCTCTCATAACACTGAGGTATTGAGCGTAAAAAAGTTATAAAAGGTAATATACACAACATTATTCATCATTTATAAGATACTAGGTGTCCCGGTGAACTTCGTATCACCCTCTTCCCCTCCCCACAAATGTCCCCCATCTTCTCCCTACAAATGTCCCCCTCTTCATGACACCCCCTAAAAAATGTCATCTCCCAAATGCCCCCCTTTATTCCCCCACAAAATGTCAACCCCCAAAAATCCCCCTTCATTTCACCCCTTTCTTTCCCCTAAATGTCCCCCCTTCATGTCCCCCCTCCCCCACAAAAAATGTCACGAAGTAAAAAGAGATTAATTTAATATAATCAATGTATTTTTTATTTTATATACTCAATAAATTTTTTGTTTTAATTTATTTTATATATTTTTTTCAATTTTATTATTAGAAACAATAAAACATGCATGATACGAACGATAACTCATTTTTATTATTGATGATTCTAGCGTAAAAAAATAATTAGAGTAGAAAACCTAGAGCAAAAAAATTTGACCGTAGCGGGATTCGATCCCACGACCTCTAGCATCAGACGCAGAGTTTTTTCCACTGAGCTACCGAGGCATTGAACGAGAGTGCTGTGTTTTCTGATCTTGAATCACGATCATCTTTCGGTAGCCGCTTGGCCGGCAATTTCAAAACATCCGTCTGTAAATGTTTGATAGGTTAGGTCATTAGTTTACTAATTATTTATTAATTATTAAGGGATTTTCTTATATTTTAATACATATTATGTTAACCAGTGCTGTAAAAATTCAAACGAATCCAAAATCATCTAAATCGGTTCAGCCGTTCTCGAGTTATAAGCGAGCGTACAGACACCAACTCTCTTTTATTAATATAGATTTATCATTATTTTATAGGAAGTAGTTGTTCAAAGATAACCGCCACGTTACTGGAGCTTCGTGATATATTTTTAATTATGTTTGCTTATTTCCTTAAACACAAAAAAGATGTTCTTTGTTGAAATAGGGACTCAAAAATTTTGTGAACGTTGATTATGTTTGGTGTGTCCACCACTATAAGGTGAAGGTAAACAGCTGTATAAGAGAGAGCTGGACAATGTTTTAACACCTTCTGAGAGCACTTAACACCTACTGACTTGCCAAAACATGCCGCTCTGTGGTTGTATACTCTACCGAGCAGCCATCACCATCCCATTTAAATCCCTTTATTAAATTTCTCGAACATCTGAGGCGGTTCAGCGGCATATCTTTATAGAACACACCATAAAAATACAATGCACTTTATTTAGAGCCTCTCCTTTCGGCTTCCATTCCAACGGAGCACTACTTATGAGTGAATTTTGTACTTTATATAATCGAGTTTATTAGGCTATTAAATCTATTAGAGTTAAAGAGATGAAATTTCATTCAATACGGCTACTGTTCTCAGCTACCCGGGTAGCTCACATTCCACAATATAGTGTAAGTCAAACCCAGCAGCCTCTCCGGGAATGGGGAGGGGATTTGACTGAAGCTCCTCCAGAGAATTGTGTAGAACGCCAAGGAAAACTACAAAATAGTGATAACGTCATAAAAGTGTATAACTTAAGAAAATTCATATTCACACGACGAGAATTCTAAATTGATGGAAAAATTTCCAAAACTTTAGAATTAATATTAGAGATCTCATATAAGAGTGAAAATCATATTAGATTATTGTTATCACTGCCTAAGAATTTCGTCTCCTGTTGAGTCGAAATTGGTTAGGTTCATTGAAAAAAAAGAATACCCATAAAGTTCACCTCAAACAAGTTTCAAATTAGATTTTATAATGCCAGAGTAGGCTACTCACACTAATAGTAGACATCTGCAATATATTTGAAAACCGAAGAACGAATGTATTTTCCATTATTTGGTTATAATTATTCAGGCTCTACTCTTTGATCTTGATTCCAATGATTCTGAATCGAATCAGAAATAATTTATCATTCTATTTATCATTTATCGTTTCATTTAACAATTTCAAATTTGTAGAGTAATGCTCGTTCACTCTAATTAGACATTTGGACTGAAAATAAATTATTCTCACTGCAACTCATTACAGCTTTTCACCATGTTCATAGTGTATAGAACTTGGATTTTATCCAATATATTAATACAACATTCTCATTCACTCTCTTCGTTTCACAAATCTGTAATCAGTTAATTCATTGTCAGTCCTGATGCCTTAACAAAGTGAACGGACTGTACTGTACTCACATCAGAAGACACCTCCCATGTAAATCGGGATATACTTCGAAAGATATAAATGAATAATATACAAAGAAGTAGCCTAATCATCGTTATTTTTCCTCGATTTCTAATGGATTAAGAGAATAATTCATAATTTTATTCAGTCCTCACAATTAGAAATGAGAATACGAATTTAAGTTGATATATAGTTGCTATAAGTTGCAACTTCTTCAAGTTTTTATAGCTCCAAATCAAAACCTGGCTCTGGTACTGTGATTTACCAGAGTGGAAAATGGTAGATATTATATTCTTAGTATACATACATGCTGTATATTATGATAGAATAGAATGGCAAGTTGTTTGAGACGGGCGATGACGGACTAATAACAGTGTGCTCCAGAAGCAGCGCCTCAGTGTCCGTTCAGTTCCCACGTTCGCCTTAATCTATCACACATCTGACAGCCCAATCTTGTTCTTGACTCGCTGCAACACTTGTACTTTCTTCTCCTCTCCAATCTCCAGTCGTCGTCTCGAGACCATTCTCTCTAAATGAGTCGCTTATGATTTTCGTCTCTCTTTTATCTTTGTTCAATCAGTGAGAATTGACTGACGTTCGAAGCCAGCAGTGAGAAAAAGAGCAGCAATCAAGCGGTGAACTATATCAAGGTCGTGACTCGTTCCACCTGCAAACAGACACTGAGGTGCTGTGCGCTGCCGACCCATAAAAACACTAGAGCATAATGATAGATTGTACTCGGACTAATATTAAATTACTCGCTTATCTAAGCCAAGTGACGAATGACTTGGTAAATTTGACGCGAACTGAGTTAAATAATGATAATATATTATTCTGCAAAATAATATGCCAACACTGTATATATTTTGTTTTCACACATAGTTCTTTAAAAGTTGTGATAATAGAGTACTTTAAAGTTATAATATTATCAACAAATTCTTAATTCATTGGCGACCGGAAACTCCCTCCCACCCCCCGCCATGAATCGGCCACCGTCAGTTCACCTTGAATTTCTATTTCTCTTTAAAGCTGCTCCTGGTTCTGATGTATAATATATGATGTCTGATTATGTATGATGTATTGATGATTTACTACGATGCTCAATGCAGTTCAAGGTCAGCTATTATAAATAATATTGTAAATTATGAATTTTCTAATGGAAAAATCTCTCATCTCTCCTCATTATTGTATTGCAAGGGTACTTTGCTTCCTGGACCACCAATGAGGTGTTAATACAACTTTCTCAGCTATATTTTTAACACGTTAAGCGCGACAGCAAAATTTAGAGCCAGCCGCATGTGCTATACAGGTCTCCTGTATCCCGTACACTGCTTGGTCAACTGTGCTATACGGGTCCCCCGGTTCCCGTATGCCATCTGCACAATACTACCATCTGGTAGCGAATCTATTAACTTTTTCGAGCCAAACACACTGGTACTATAAAGAGTATGAATATATGTGATTTGATTTCCCATAGCACGCATCTCCAGCTTTTGTGAAGCATGCAGACTGTACTTAGAAAATCATGAATGAATTTTGTAGAGTGGGGACATGATGAGTAATAGGGAAAGAATGTAAGAACGCTGCTGTTGATTGATTTGTTTGTATACTTGCAAAGTAAACAGTCTGCCACGGAGAAATAATAGAAACATGATGTCATCTCATCCACTTATGTGTGCAAATATGTGAATAATAGTAAATATATTATGTATTTCAGCGGAAGTTGAGACAGATAAGACGATAAAATATTTTGATGGTCTTCAAACAATTGCAAACAATATTACGTGAATTTTGAGAAATAATAAGCCTTACTTCTTCTTGTTCTTCTCCTTCTTCACCTTCTCCTCCTTCTTCTCCTTCTCTACCATATTCGCCTCCTCCTTCTTCTCCTTTTCCTTCTTTTTTCCAATCTTTGTCTCATTCTTCTTTCTCTCCTTTTTCTTCTTCTCCTCCTTCTTTTCCCTTTTTTCTTCTTCTCCCTCTTTTCCATCCACTTCTCCTCATTCTTTCCGTTCTAAATCTTCTCATTCTCCTCCTCCTCGTTCTCACTCGCTTTTTTTCTCTTTTTCTCTCTGCACAGTGCACAAATGCCCTTACCGGTGCAATGAATAATGAAAAATGAATTTTTGTTACAAACAGCTGATCATCAAATCAGATGTGAAAATGTTATGCTCACCTATCCCTATGAGCAACAGATGAAGAATCAAATTCATCATTCTGGTGCTATACGGGGCTTTATGGTCCCGTACTGGTTTTTATGCCTACAATACCTATTTATGGAGAAAAAAAACAGTAATGTGACTGAGAACGTGATTAATGATCAAATAACGCAAAAAAAGCATTTAGCACCACTGGTGTTTTCACAACCATTGAGCTTAGCAGGGGCTGACGATCCGTACGGGAACCGGGAGACCCGTATAGCACTCAACGTGTTAAAATCCTTGAAATATTCCCATGCCCTGGAGCAATGTATCAATGTATCTGACTTCAACTATTCGCTTCGACCTTGAAAAAACAAATTCTCAAAAAACTGAAAAACGCGAAAAACACTGGGAAATCTTCGTTGCTGGGCGTCAAGGCTATTCTGAAAAGGATTCACGAGAGAATGGCTGGATAGATTTCAATGATTTTTATTGGATTTGTCTCTCATCCAATTATTTATTGGAATCCAGTTTCCTATCATTAATGAGTTTGAACAAGTTATTAACAAATTCATTTCTAATGGTTCATATTCAACTTTATTTTCAACTAGGTCATTCCTATTACAACAGAATATAATCAATTTGGAACATGTAATTGTAAAACAGAAGTACTTACATGAATGCAGGCATCTAATTACATGGATGACAAATTGAAAATCAGGATGACTTCAGTGGTTTGAACTAGCAAAAGCGACAAGGAAATAGTTGAAAGACCGCAATATAAACGAGTGATTTATAACCATTTTAGGATTGCATCTCTAGTTCTTCTAGAATATGGCAAAGCAGAGTTTCCACTTGAACGTGGCGCAGCAAATGTTTCGCATATTAAATTTGTTTTTACAACTACTTCTATGAACGTAAGTAACAGAACTCACAGGAAATGGCTGCTAACAATAAGTTGGCGTGAAGACATCTCTAAGCTCATTGAGTGATTTCACCAGATTGCAAATCCTCCAGCTCATTCAGTACCGGTAATGGGTCAGTTATTTCGAATAGTTGAGACTGAAATGATGAAGTCGATTCATTTACCGCTATGTATATCGTTACAGAAGAAGCAAGTCATATTACAAGCATGGCCCCATAACAAATTCAAGTTCAAGTTTATTTTTCCAATCTCCAGTAGGCAGAAAAATGAAACATATTACAATTTGGAAGAAAAGCATCCGCAAAGAAACATCTGAACGCGGAATGCTAGTTACGCTTAAATATGTTTTCTACACTATTATTAGTGGCATAGCGTGGTATACTTATTTGGTCATCGCCGGTGATCGTGGTATACGATGACCAAATAAGTATACCACGCTTCGCCACGGACTATTATAAATAAATGTAATTCCTGTAGTTCAAGTTGTTCCCCGATTTTTATTCAGTTCGTTTCAGCATTTTAAAGAATTGTCTTAGAATAATAACAACTAGGACCAACATGGAAGACAGCACTGAAGAAATGCATAGACCCGATTCCCAATATAACTAATCAAGTGTATAGGCCAGCTGAGGACCGCATTTATTTACCAAACCATTTTATTTATTCCATGGTCTTTCTTCTCCAGTGTTCCTTTCTTCTGACATAGTCCAGTCAAAAAGACCATTCCGAAAAATGGTCTTTTAATGGTTCTCACTTCTTTTTACACTAACACTACTAACGACACCTCTCTATTCAGAACAAATTTCAGTTTCGCTTAGTCTTGGACTAAACATTTTTCATTTAATTTCCCAATCCTAGCAGAATTCGAAAATCGAA
This sequence comes from Laodelphax striatellus, assembly GCA_017141395.1. Classification (NCBI taxonomy): domain Eukaryota; kingdom Metazoa; phylum Arthropoda; class Insecta; order Hemiptera; family Delphacidae; genus Laodelphax; species Laodelphax striatellus. The sequence continues at coordinate 28,709,051 of CM029533.1, read as the reverse complement.
CACCGATATGATTAATTTTTTGTGTTCTTGTCAAACTGTACAATTAACCTGAATTTTGAGATTCTTCTATTTATCTTACAAAAGATTATCTGTTTCTGTCTGGATTCATTCTTAGAAAATAAGAGCGAAATGATTTCTTATTCTAAATAGGTTTTAAATCTGTTTTAATAATATGATTTCAATTTTTTGTTACTGCTAATATAATATTATGAAAATACAATTACATACATACAATACAATCACATTACAATACAAATACATATTCTTAGTATGAAAATAATATAATTTTTATTATGCTTGCCATAGAGTTTCCTCGAAATCTTTCTGGCTAGAATCAATCGTTCATCAATGTATCTAGAGTCTCGGAGTATTTGTGCTGCTCATTGTTCCCAGCAAGTAGGCTACTTGCGGAATCCATTAATCTCAATTTGTGTATAAAACGAAGAGTTGGTTGGCGCCATGCTTACCATTCCAAAGACAATAGGATCGAATTGCCAATGAGGGCCATCAATTATGTAGGTGCAGTTTCTATATCATGCGAGGAATGAATCGATGCAGTTTCGCTCGCTAAGGAAAGCAGTTTACTCAGTAGTGGTATTTTTACTACTGCAATATATTATTACTCCATCCGTGAACAACACTAACCCACTATTGCCATTCTTGCGCTTCAGACTCAACGCCCAATAATTTTTATTATGCTTGCCATGAAGGTTTCTCGAAATCAGATTTCATTGAAGAAGAAGATAAAGAAGAAGAAGAAGAAGAAGAAGAAGAAAAGAAGAAGAGGAGGAAGAAGAAGGAGAGCAGGAATGAGAACAATTTATTCTACGTATAGGTAGACGTTTGGTACAGGAATTGCTCACAGATCTCTCACGAGATTGAAGTTATCCATACCCTAAATAGCTAGTGTAAGAAATGTGGATGTGAGAAGTACGGTAACTAAGAAGCTATTAATCTGAACAAAATTGATTAAATTAGTTCCAAAGATATGGCTTTTGGGATTCTTATTATGAAGCAACATCGTCACGAGGTGGAAGAATATATGGCAACACTTCACGCACAATAAAAATATTAAACTTCTATGTATCTTTATTCAGAATTAAAATACTACTTCTAGATTTTCCAATCGCTGGTCTAATAAACCATAATAATATTATTGTTTGAAACATAGAGACATAATTATTGCAATATAGACGAATATTATTCCTGTGAATGTAGAACTATATCCTTTTTTCTTCCTGTAATAGCATCATCTGAGACAAAGCAAATTTTAATTTTCACTGACATAAAGATTATTGGTTCTTCCTTGAAAGAAAATTCTGTGAGATAGAAGGGAACAGGCCTAGTTGGTTGATAGATGAATGACTAGGGTTTTCCTAGTTGGTGCATCTCTGGAATTGATCTCAATCAAAAGAAATTTACTAAACAAAATAGAAATTTTGTAAGTTTTGTTAATTGAAGATTGATTTGATATTCATTTACCTAAATATTATGTTTTTGAAATTACAAAATAAGAGTTACCAAATCGAAATTTATTTGGGTTCTCAAATCAGCTCTATAATGGTTCTTCCATACGAGCTTCTTTTTCTCAAATAGAATCATAACCATGAATGATTTCTGCAATTATTATAGTGAATGAATAAAACTGAAATCAGGTTGAAAGAGAAACTTTCAGAATTTCCTCGTAAACTAAAAATACGAAAAGTTAATCGTGTTTTCTGCAGGCTTATTAGTAATATCGGTTGGGGGCCATCAATTACATGTGTTCTATTGAATTTATGCTATTTTAATGAGGCAAGTGAAAACATTAAAATATTGAACCACCTTGACTTATCTACTTGGAAATGCGTACAACACAAATCTAATAAAATGTGAAGAACCTACATAAATATTTCATATTTAACATTTCAACTGAGAACATGCCCAACATTACTCATGTTTAAACGTAAAAACTTGGCTGTCCTCATAAGAGATGTGGCCTTACTCAATTCACAATTCATAAATATTCAACTGATTTGAAAATCACCCAAAAAGCATGCTGTGCTCACAGTGTTTCACACATTCTAAATCTTCAGCTTGGTCTCTTGGCTCTTATTTGACACGGCACAGTTAACTTTGTTGGTTAGCATTACCAATGATTTTTCCAAGTTTTACAATACTGTGATACTTTCTCATCAATTAAAAGATCATACAGTTAGATCTTGAAAATCATTATTTTCTCCCATATCATATCACTGTATCTAATAAATTTTCTGTTAACGATCTGGATACAATCGTAAATACTTCATCAATGAAATGCGTTGTCTTATCTACCATCCTGAAGCGTGGTATACTTATTGGGTCATCGCCGGTAGTATACCAAATAGTATACTACGCTTCGCCACTAATTGCAAGTAATTGAATCATTCTGTTACACCACACATCAATAATTCATTTAATTACTCAATTAAAAGTAATCGAATCAGTCGGTTACATCACAAATCAATAATGATATTGATTCTCTGTTATTGAGTTTATCATGAGTTCTATCAAGATAGGAGAATTTAGTCATTTCAATCCTGCATCTGATTCTTGTTTTCCCCATCTGCAAAGAACTCTCTGTAGGCTATACAGAAAAATAGCGAGAAATAGGGTTTTCAACATCAATCCAACCTTAAGCTCAACAATCAACTTGCAATCTCTATGATAAGAGACCTTTTTGTGTAGAACGATATTTAAAATTACCCACCTTATCGCTTGATTGGCTCCATTCAATGTACCATCGTACACAGCTGTAGACCGCCAGCAATCCATAGTGTGAAAGACCACATGCAGTGAACAACCCCTAGACTTCCTGAGTTGAAACTTACCACGAATTGATATGATAAAACTTAATACCGGACAGATTTTTGTGTAAAGATATGATTCAACCAATTAATATCATCTGGGTGTCTGTTGGTTAATATTTTCCAGCGTGAAATACTTCAAAGTTTGAAGAGATATCGGTAACAGTGTGGTAAGCTGTTATTTTTTCAATACAAGAGATCGAGGATCCAGATATTTCGAGCTGACAGCCTGAAATATAGCTGTGAATTTTACAAAGAAGTTGGAAGCAGCCAATAGGGGGAGAAGAATAGTACTGCAAATAAGATATCAGGACTGAATACCAAAGCGATACCAGAACTACATGACTCCAGATTGTCATGAAAGCTTTTCAAGATCTAAACATCTGGAAAAGGAATAATTTTTTTTAATAACGGCAATCATCATTGACATGTTTGTATCTGTACAAAATGAATTTGATAGCAGAGAGTAAAAATACTGATGTGAATCATTTTTCTCTTCACTCACAATTTTGAAGAATAATATTGAATACTTCTTGATGGAAATTCCTCCCGATGGAAGTTTAATTGATGTTTATTAAGTTGATCTTTTACTGATGTTCATTGATGATTACCGAGTTTATTAAAGTTCCATCCAGTTTCAGTGTGAATTTGTTCTACTAGAATAAAATTGAACCAAAATTGAACTTTATTTCTTGGTCTTTGTATTTTTTGTATTCGTTGTCACGAGGGAGGATATTCTCTAATAAAGGATGTTTGGAACTTCGTAAATAAATTATTAGATAAATCTCTTGTTAGAATTGTCTATTGAGTCTCAGTACAGCTGAATCCAATTTAGAATATTGTAACAAGAATATTTAAATCCAAGCAGACTAGACCTAAACATAGGATTCGACACACAGATTAGACAAATTCACACAGCTTGTTGCAGGAGATGTGTATTTGATACGTCAGAATCAGGTCTACTGTTTTACTTATGTCCTGATTGACATACAAAGATTACATACCAGATAACCATAATATTTGAAATACCAGGTTGTAGTTGCGAACAAACAGAATTATTATTAATGGTGAGCTGAATGTGTCTCTCAAATTCGAAATGTCAGACCGAATTTGTCCGATACTTTCCTTGTAGTCGATGCCCGCTCAATCACTCTTTTCCTTATTCATTCGCTCTAAATCGTTCCTCCTCCTCCTCCTCCTTCTCCTCCTCCTCCTCTTCCTCCTCCTCCTCCTCCTCCTCTCTTCATACTCCTCCTCCTTCTCTTCCTCCTCCTCCTCCTCCTCCTCCTCCTCCTCCTCCTCCTCCTCTTCATACTACTCCACCTCCTCCCCCTGTTTTCATTCCCCAGTACCACATTATTGTATTTCATCAAATTTTTCCTGTGTACTTCTTCCTCTCTCAAATCTCTCAAATCTTTCTTCGATTTTTCCTTACACCCACTTCGTCATGAATCATTCTGTCTCTCTCACACATTATTCTTATTTTCTTATCCCTAGCTCTGTTCCCTCTCTTCTCCCTTATCTTTCCCAAGGAGTTTTTCATCCTAGTCTCCATCTCTAATCACCGTCTCCACATTTCTTTCACCACCTCAGTTCTTTCTTTTTTCCTCCTTATTCCTAATTTCCTATAAAATTTCTCACGATAGTTTTAATTATAATAAAGGTTTTCACTTCTTACACCCTCACACTCTCTCAACTCCTTCAAATCACTATGACAGAGCTTCCTCACTTTATCACTTCCATATCTCATATATCTGAATTTCTATATCAGAAAAATATGTGTTTGGGTTACAGAGAGTTTATAGTAAAGCAATGTCAAGAGTGAAGAGACTATTTTTAATGTTAGAAAAGTAATTTCTGATGTTGTTTCTCCTAAAATAAGTTTGACAAATGAGTGAGTGGCTTCATGATTGCCTGTAATCTCATATCAAAATTCGAAAATTTGGCAAAAGTACGCAGAAAAGATATGATCTCTACATACTGTTATGGAGCGCTTCACAAAAATGGCCACACTGTTACTATACACTATGTGTAGTTTGGGTCATGTTCACTTCACAGATAAACATTTGACTGCTTCCAGATGTTTATCAGAGAAAATATTAGTAAAATCAATCAGCTCATTCGGTCAGACAAGGGAATGAATCAGTACAACTATGCAAGAGATCTCTCCTGACGTGCGTTGTGGTTGTGTGTCGTAAGCAGTGGTAGCGCTCTCGCAAACCCCATCAGAATGAAGGACACGAGATCATTTAATCAACCTGACAGCACTAGAAAACCGATTTGTTTTACTAGAATAATTACTGGACGTGCTACGAATCCAAAATTGTCGTTCAGTAGTCCATCTACATGAATAAATAGTTTAGTCGCGGCACGTTTGTGGATTTCACTGTGAGATACTTGGTTGGCGCCATGCATAAGTCATTGATTGCTGGAAGATGATCCTCTTCCCATGGTTCACTAGAGCAACGAGAGCCTCCGTTAGATCCATCACTGCGATTTGCCACCGGAAGACAAATTGATGGGACGAAGTACTGGAGAAACTATTCTTGATTCAACCAGTGAATCAATCACTGTTCAAATGTATATGTATTTTCAATGAGTGGGACGATTACAATATGTTACACGATACCGTACAGTTGGAGTAGGTGGAATCCACCATGATCAGAGTTCAATTGAATATCTTTCTTTTTGGTTTTATTCTATTTATCGTTCTTCAATCTTAAGCTACTTGGGCTTCAATGTAACTAGAGCCACAATGAATGAAGGAAAGCTGCAACAAAGTTGGTCACAAGGTTTGTAGAGAACTCTACATACCTTGGTTGGTCATACCTGTAGAAGTGCGATGATTTTCAATATTTTCATATTATATTCGTAACTCCCTGTGGTCACAGCATTAGGTTATGCTTCCATTTCCAAAAGACAGAAGAATGGAGCTTCAACAATGAAGAAACATCACAATCGATTCCATTTATTTAGTATAAGATTTGATTATATTGAATAAAAGTTGTCAAAACTAAAACTTTTATTAAAATGTAGATATACCGGTTTTTAACACCATTATCAATCTCTGGTAAACTAGAACTGAAGTACAGGGGAACAAAATTTGTAATAGAGCTGTGATTGGATGTTGAATGACGTTTCAAAGAAAATAATTCGAAAGTTTTGTGGTTTTGACAACTTCCAGTCTTTTTAATCAATGTGGACTACCATGATACCAACTTGACTACTACATAAAAGTAGAGAAATGATTCGAATATTAATCGAAACATCCATCGTATGGGCTTTGTTTCTGGATCGATGAGTAAGATTTCGCCTTTCTTCAAGGAAGTAGTGGAAATAATATTCTCATACATAGTAGAACTTTCTGACAATCACCAGCAAGGATTCAATTTACTAATTTAGCTTGTTCTGATACACTTATGTACCCTAAGGGTAAGCAGAGCATGAAATAAATGGGGAAAACCTACTATAGTAACCAAGAGTCATTACAGAACGTTTTTGAATAGCACTGGCAGAGACAACAAAAAAAGCTGACCCGACTAGGCCTATTTGTGAATTTGATGATCACTGAAAGGTCAGAATTATTAGACCGGTATCAAGAATATTAATTCACCGGAATGCACCACTATGTTTGGCAATTTCAAAACATTCTCAATTCTTTTATTGACTAGGCCTATCCGAGAATTCTCAAAATTTTTTACATTGTGAAAAAAGTATGATAGTCTCTTTTTTCTTGTGATTTATTGATAATTCACGAATGAGGACAAAGACTGGAATGAAAACCCGTCAAGAAACTAAATTCGTGCTATTGGAAGATTGATTACATTTTTATCAAGTGACCATCGCTGGCTGGAGGATATCTCTTTCAAGGGAGCATTCAATTTGAATAGAAAGTAGACTGATGAACTACAGGATACTGTGAGAGGAGAATGCGCCATGAGAGATAGCGGGAGGTGGTTCGGACAAGAAAAATTTCAGATTCATCTAAGATGAGGATTAGACGCTCGAACGCCCAGTCACTCACAGTCATATCGATAAAACGTGGTTTTAAAAGAACTCTTGAATTTGTTGATGACTCTCTTTATCTTGAAATCTACGAACAGATAGGATAGTTTGGGAACTTGGTATTGCATCGGGATAGAGAGAATACAAAATCGAGGGAATACAATATATTTTAATCTTGATGAAGTGTTCGGTTCACCATTATAAATTGAGAAAGTCAATGTTGAAAGTTGCTGATAAAAGAACATCCCTCAAGAAGCTTTCTCACTAAATTCTCATCAAGTAAAATTTTTTCTTTGTTACAATTTTTGTTATGTCACTACTCAGAAAGGAGAATATTGATAAACCATCATTACTCGCACTATTCGAGTCCTATAAACCTCAATGTTCTTCCGATTATAACTCTCCTATGGTGTTCCACCTATATCTTATGTAATCAATGAAATCTGAAGTAATGAATGTTAACAATATCATCCTTCATGTAGTTTCTATCACTATTGTTGCTAACTATTAGACATACCTGTGGAATAGACTAATGGACAATATTCAACTTATTAAAAAAAATCTTTGCAACATTCAAAGCAGCTGCGCCCCCACAGGTAGTCTAATTGAAAATGTTTCATCCTCTGTTTTTAATTTGTTATCTGGACCATAGAAAATCATTATCCAACGGTTTCTCGAAAGACTTTCATGGTTCATTACCAAGCAATCATTCTATAAAATAATACGAAGCAGATGAAAACCTGCCAGATGTACGAGCAATCATTTCATCTAATAATTTATAATATGGCAGTTCAAGAACAGGCAGTTTTCCAGCTCTAATTCATCTCAATATTGACATCTGCAAAGGATTAAGTGACTGGAAGCTATTAAACTCTAAATAAACTCTATTAAACTTTGGCTGAACGCGTGGATGGTGATTTGCGACGGGGGAGAAAGAGGAAGAAAGTCTTCTTTCTTCTCTTTCTTATTACGTGCAGGTGGATTCCATTCAATCCAATCAAAATCTCAAGTCACGAGTAAATTTCCTATAATCTCAATTTTCCTATGGGAATCAGCCCAATACCAATCAGTTGGTATTAATTAAGATATAAAGCTAATACTTGTACCTATGCCATTCAGTAATCTGTTTCAAGTGAGTTGAGATCAAGATTTAATCAGTTGCAGATGTTCCACATTAGAGTTTAATGTGGGATAATTAAAGCGTGTTGAATTGAATGCAATCATTGAAGCCATAAAATTCTACTCATATCGAGATGGACAGATGTTATTGTACATGAGAAAATGAAACTTTCACCCTTATATCATTCTTTTTCAAAATTTTGAGCTTCTTTCACTGAAAACGTTGAGAGTTTTCAAAAAACGCCACTTTGTGGAAGAGGTCTCTTGCCAAGCCATTATTGAAAAAGTATTGAAATCAAAATAACTATCGCGGCCAGTAAGTCTTTCTCTTCGTCGCCTAGGGGTTTTCTTTTTTTGTCAAATAATTCATTATACTTTGAATAAAATGGTTGATCAGTTGATTTTCAAATATCTTCGTATTATTCTTAATGTGATGTAATTATTCTCATATCTATGAGTCGGATGGGCTAAAATTCCATCTTTCACTGAACTTAATTTTAAAATTCATTTCTATCCATTCAATGATTTGGATTAGTAAATTTGTGAAGCAGAGTGGATATAATAGATAATAAGTATATAAAAGTTCATCCTATTACCAAGCTTAAGAATTGGAGATGGGATCAATATGTCTCAATATTGATAATTCTCTTGTTGATACTACTTTGATAGATATAATAGAAGTTTCAAAACCCCAATTACATTACACATACTTACAATTTACAAACTTAAACACTTGCGAGAAGACGTGACTGGGATAATCTTTTTAGAAAGTAATAAATTACCTTTACAATATAATATTGATAATGGAGTAATAACTCTAATGATGAATAATTTTGAGTCTGATAATTTGATTGAAAACTAATTGCCTAGGATAATAACACGATGAGCAGGCCTGAGAGAACATTGTAGTCTAGTATACAACTCACTATTATTTATCAGGATTCGCCAATTTGATGTTCAATCAACATTGCTTCGCATAAGTGCTGTATTTAATTCTCCCTTAAAATTGATAAATTTATCAAATGATCCGGAACAAAAGCAAAATAGCTTCAATTCACAAGATTGGAAGTAATCTATAAAATGTGAATGCTATACTAGAGTGCAGCATAATATTTATTACATATTACATATTCATAATAGTAGTATCGTATATACAAACAGTATCGCTCACAGTCCGTAAACGACCGATTGTTGAAGTCAATATTGAATCTAACTGCTATAAAATGACGTCATTTGATGGAGTTCAACGGGGATTTCGTTGCAATTGTGACACAAATCAACAATTACCTAAATGGACGTTTAAGTTGTTCATTTCGAATTTTCAAAGGACACCAATTTATTCACCTTGATTATTAGAGCCTGGCGGACTCCCAAACTAGTAATTCTAAATTTTACTGTTCAAACGAATCTCCAATTTTTTAACTGTCTTCTGTATTGAAAATTAATCTTGATTTTCTAGTTCATTATAGTAATTCTCCATTAACAACTTATCATAATCAGTTTCTATCTTTTGGATAGGCCAACTAAGGACCACAGTAATTCACCATTCAACCATTATCATTATTATCATTATTATCATTTACGTTGGTCTCCCGCTTTCGCCTCCAATACTCTTTCATCCACGCGCTCTGAGCGATTCGTCTTTCTATCGACCAAGTTTCAATTCTTGGTTCATCTGGGAAAACATTAACTTTAAGCTGATTCCGTAACTCTGCTCTATTCTGTAAATCTGCCTCTGTTATATTCAATTCTTGCATATCTTTCTTAGACTCTATAAACCAGTTCAATTTGGATTTTCCACTTCTTATTTTATTGAAGATTCTATTTGTTTGTCTCCCGGGATCCATTCTGAATAAATGAGCATAGAACGCCAATCTTCTTCTTCTGATAACTTCTGAAATTTTCTTAACATGTCTATAGATTTCCTCGTTGCTGCAAGTGAAAATATTATTCATTATGCCTTGAGAAATCTTTCTCAAAATCTTTCTTTCTTCCACTTCCAACTTTTCACGTTCGCCCTTCCTGTTGAGAATTAGCACTCAGAAGCATACAAAGTCAATGATAACAGATAGATAATGTGAGCTTCGCAATTTTTGAGATTGACCTCTTGTTGTAAATATTTTTGTCAATTTGTAAGACCATCATTTGCTTATTCGCTGGTTACAGAATCTTCTCAGATAAATCACTGTCGGCAATGATCTCTCCCAAATACTTAAACTTTTAGTCCGTTTTATTTTGACCATAGTCTGTGATTAAAATTCTGGAGCAGTTTTACTATTCGACATGTATTCTGTCTTTTCAAAAGAAATTTGCAGCCCAATTTTCTCAGCTTCCTTTTTAAGAACATTTACCTGTTGTTCCGCTATTTCTGGTGACTCTGCCAAAATCGCTAAATCATCTGCAAGGCCAGACAGTCAACAAGTAAATTATCTTTCTTGTAACCAATTCTTAGACCACTGTTAATTTCTACTCAACCACTCTCTCTCCACGATCTAATCACTTTTTCCAATGCGCAGTTGAATAATAGCGGCGATAATCCGTCTCCTTGTCTCACTCCTGTAACAGTTTGGAAACTTTCCGAGAGCTCCTCTGAATTTCACCTTACTTCTGGTGTCTGTTAGTGTCTGGTCAATTAGATTTTTCGTTATTCTGTCAAGCTGAATTACGTCAGAACATTCAACAGAGTCAATTTTCAGAGTCATACGCCTTCTTAAAATCCACAAATTGTTGCTGTGGCTCTGTTTCTGTTCTTGTAGCTGGAAAGTACAGTTTTCAATGCAAATATCTGCTCTGAACAAGATCTTCCTTCCTGAAGCCTCCCTGATATTCTCCAAAGCGGATCTAACTGCGGTTTTGCCCTTATCATTAGGATTCTCGTAGGTGACAAAGTAAAGAGATTCCTCTATAATTGTTGACATCTGATTTATCACCTTCTTATGTAGTGGGTGAATTTAGTTCTTTCATCTGGTTCACCATGAAAATTTTTGTCAACACTTCATCAATAATGTTCAATTGTTTTATCTCCTGCATTTTTCCACATTTCCGCAATAATCGGTCTATCTGGCGCTTTGTTATTTTTCAATGAGTTTATGATTTCACTGATTTCCGCTTTGGGGGCTCAGAATCCCGATTGCTGTGGATTTTCCACTGGTGGAAAGGTTTCTCACGGGTCTTTCACAGTTCAATACATCATTGAAATAGTTTGCAAGTATTTTACACTATTAAATATAACTTACCCATTTTTATCTCTAAAATGGAGACTCGGATTATAGCTCGTTAAGTTCATTTTGAACAATAGCGATGAAATTCTTACATTATTCTTCTGGAAGTTTTGTTCTATCTGTTGCAATAAATCTTTCTCATAACTCGTTTTTATTCCTCGAATAATTTTGGCATAATCAGTTTATGGTTTATTGCATAATATTGCATAATCATAATCAATAATCAATACGTATTGAAATATTAGTATTGATTATGCAATATTATTATTTACAATGCAATAAACCATAAACTGATTGTGATAAGTTGTTAATGGGGAATTACTATAGGCCTAATGAACTAGAAAATAAAGATTAATGTTGAATACAGAAGATAGTGAGAAAATTGGAGATTCGTTTGAACACTCACCTTAATTACCTTAATTATATATAATTGCTATTATATAAATATACGATATAATATCATATAGGCCTATTCAATACCAAACTGGCATGGTAACTATTAGCTATTATCAATACCTCTGGAATGATACTCAATGATTATTTCACTTATCTCAATAGGAGCTGTTTATCTGAGATTTTAATTACAGAATCCATTTCATCCATAGATAAACTCATTGAGAGGAAATATTCTTGGGATGTTGAATAGCTAATTTTACTATCCCATGAATCTACATGTCCATAAAAACAAGATATGAACAGTGACTTCTAAATTTATGCTAATCGTAAATTATTATCAACTACCAATCAATTTTAAGACCATCATCCTTTTGGTTGGAATCGATATAAAATCATTATTTAATTATAAATGGATAGCTGATTTATGACAACAATTGGCTCCTGCAATTCCAGACTATAAGTTGAAAGTGGAAGTTGAGTGGTTCGTCCACAAATGCGTGCGTTAACACATAAAAAAAATAATGTTATGTTAGCATTTTAACGATGAAAACCAGTGATGCTGGGCGCAGACAGCCTGGACGGCAACTATCATGTTACCGAACATAGATTCAGCAGATTATTGCACACTGCCAAACATCGACATTGTTTCGTCATTCAATCTATAGCATCGGCTATTCGATCTCACACTAAACTAAAGTATAGCACTGCTACAGTTCATTCGACCTACCTCTGGGAAGAAATCTTGTGATGTTATTTCGTTATCCTTCAAAATAAAGTTTCAAACGTGTGTGTTTTCATAACCTTACAAAATTAAGTGATTGGTTTGAGTTCGTCGGTTTTGACTATTATACAACTTGGAATACGGCTTACAATAGTGTTGATCCTGATTCCAGATAAGCTATTTTTGCTGCAGTCAGAGCCCTTCCATTAGCATTCTCGTTCAGATAGTGGTGAGATACTTAATTAAGAAACAATAAAATTTAGTTCTTTGCTCTGGTTGAAATGAAATGATATTGATGAAATCATCACGATAATATTAACTTTGGTCATGCGGACTATCAATAGACATCATCTTGTCTATCTGATACTGCCATTCTATAAAATGGAATTAAAAATAATTTGATGTAACTAGTATCATTCAGTGATCATTCATCCCTTATTCAAACTAGCTGAATATTAAAAAAAATCATATATAGAATCATTACATCAAAACTAAAAAATTGCATTAATAAATATAACGTACTCATTCGAAACAAAAATGTATAATGTAAATGTATAAAACGTATAATGTATAAATCAGAGTTCAAATTCATTAGAACAATAGCGATGAAAATTCATAATACGAATTCAGACCTATAGTGGAATTTCAAAATACTGACTGTTCTCATTATTACGGACCTTTTTCTTCAAGATTTTTCAGCTCTTCGAGTACAGCTTCAACGAGTTACAAAGTAATTAGTATTAATAACAATAATGACAATAAGTCAAGTGTAGGCAAGCACATTATTCATCGTCAGAGATGACGAAGTGAAGGCGTTAATACGGCGGTGATGAAAGTTATAAATAATATTCTCTAGGTAAGAAAAGGTTGTGTTACAAGAGATTGAGACGGATGCAAGGAGCAAGTAGTGTGTGTGTAGTGGTGCCTTGGCCATGACTTACCTTTCAAAACGATAAACTTAAATATTATACTATTCCATATAATTATCACTCGCTCTCGGGAAACCAATTTCATCACGTTGTTGATTCGAGACGTGAAATGTATTTTATATTACGAAAAGCTGCAGCAAAAGTCGAGTTATAATTAGCGAGCAAGTGAAATATCCTGGTTTGTGAAATACGAGACGTGAGCGCGCGTGCGCATCTGCTAAGCTCTTGCTTGTGGTGGTTGGCTTTCATTTCTCAGTGGAGCATTCAGCGCTGCTATGATGGCCTACGTCTGTAAGGTGAGAAACGCTGCTTTCAAATTACTGGCTAAAACGTATCGAAGAACGAAGCGTGAGCCGACATTTCGACCGTGAGACGATGAGCTTATGTCTCGCGCCATAATTGTATAATCATAAGTTTTGTTACGGTTCATAGTTGTTGTTGTATCGGACACACGTCCGGCGTATTTCAATTATAATATGCCCGGCGCTTTAAGAATTTAATTACCAGGCTGAGTGCGGCCCACCTTATCCCCTCTCAACGCCGCTATCTTGATTGGGAGGCCCCCGAAGCATCATTACCAGAAGAAAGAGCAGTTGCTGAAGCCTCTACCCGAATAGTTGAGTCCATCTCACCAGAACTGGATAGTCGATAACCAACAAGACGACATTATTCTTCCAATGATAATACTTTTTGCTCATTCTAGAAACTGATAGAAACAATTTCAATTGACATGGAATGAAGGTGTAAATAGTTTTGAAATTTAATTATTATGATGAAAGGCAGTTTTGGACAAATAAAGTAATTCTATGAGGAATTAGGTTGTAAGTATTATGAAATTTAGTTATTACGATGGGAGGCAGTTTTATAAAAATGAAGTAATTCTATGGAAATTGACACCACCTGAGGACGATAAAGTGAATGTCGGTTGACATGCCAGGACTGATTATGTAGTTGAAGTTCGTAAGTTGATGAGATTTTTTAACCAATAATGTCAGTAAATTGAAACAATATACAATCTTTTTTTGATTTTTCAATCCAATCATGTGTTGCCTTTTAATGAATTTCGCTAGGGATGATGCCCACATAAGTTCTAAGCTCGTGCGTAGGTAATGGGGAGGATGATGATGAGAGATGGACCTACAGCTTTAGGTGGGTTCCGAACTACCGGGAAGCGATTTTGAAGCTCATCAATTTTTTAATTTAGAGGAAGCCGATCACCGTTACAACGGGAGTGTTAGGCGCTGTCTCTTATCTAATCTCACCGATTAGATTCGCCTCTGCCACTGGGAAACCAAAATTCCAATGGATTAGCTAGTTCAAGTTTTTGCAGCCCATCTCTTTCCCATCAATACCTAATCCGTGACCTGCCTTTGAAATTGAAATGAAATAATATATATTTACAAGTAAGTAAGTCATATTATCAAATATCATTATTCTATTTCACTTACATGATCTACTTATTGAGACTAGAGTGGAGTTTCCAAGGCTGAAAATTCATTCGTTTGAAAATATTTTTCCCTCGCTTACTATTAGGCGATCGTGAGCTCAGCTATTACAGTTAAAATAGCATAAATAACGCAGCGCTAAGAGACAAATTAAGCCGTAGCCGTCGCTGGTGTGAGTGTGGAACTAGTTGGTATTATATGGTATTTACACTCGGGTTAAGACAAATAGGCATTCGCAGTATTATTTTTATTGGGCGTAAAACACGGCATTTAGAAACGCGATGTATGTAGGCGAGTCGGGCCTCATTTATGTCATCAACTTGTATCAGTTCCAAGCGATCGTGTTAGAGGATTATGCTGCCTTAATTTAAACTTAATAAGGTGGGAAAGATTCTGTATTGTGAACTTACGACTCGACTTGGCGCATTTAAATAGAGTACGGATTTAAAATAAAATTGAGGATAGAATGAAGACGTTGCTGTGGGCGTCACACGGGACCGCGGCTTTGAAGTCTGGCAATTTTCGTATTCCAACAGTGGCCGGTGATTATATGTGGATGAGATTGTCATTATCTGGCAGCAAAGCCTTTTTTACACATCCCCTCACTAATAACGATCAGAAGAGCTGGAGGAGACAGTATCCAGAGTAGGTCTTCTCTGCTTCAGCGTAGCAACACCACCTGGAACTTTGAGGCTCCTTCAACGGATTTGCAATACGGATTACAGTCACTTCACTCAAGGAGCTCTGAGTAATCAGGAATACGATAAACAAGAAAGATTTTAGAAACATTAACATATCCTAATATTATAAAGAAGAATCATATTCGTAAATAAATTTTACTATGAAACTTGGGTATTGTAAATTTTGGGGCAAAATTAGCTGAAATAAAAAGCAAAGAAAACAGATACGTTTGGGAAATGACATGAGACATTCTATTGGAACTTGGGAAGAGAATGATTTTCGTTTCAACTCATTGGCTGCAATAATCATTTTAAATTGTTTTATAATGAATATGGTTGGTGAAAATCAGATAGAGAGTGAGTTTTCATAGGAAAATAACGAAGTAATGGAGAAAACCCAAAGAAGGTGTGATTCAAAATAATAATTTTACAGATAAGTAATGAGGACTCTTTATTGTTAATAGAGGTTTTTTCTGAATAATTAATTATTTTATTGATTAATGATTGTAATTTCTACACAATTGATGAAACTCTGGAAGAGTTAGGCCTATTCAAATAATTCCTTGATATCAATTACGATTTAAAATAGAATATTCCTTGAATATACAGTACCTTGGTTCGAAAAAACGTGAACCTTTTGAATTAATACTCGTTGATCAAGACTTAAAATATGATGAATTGACTATCTGTTTAGTTGAGTTTAGTCTAACTCAACACATATGAAGAAATTTTTAATGATAGTTTCCATATCATATAAGCTTCACTCAAGAAATCTAAAGGCTTGACGCAATATGAGCAACGAGATCAGCTTATTTTCATATTTACACTACTTGAATTCCTATTTTCATTGAAGTGAGATTTATTTGTTTCAAAGAATCTCTAGAGATCTCTTCTAGTAGTAAGGTGATGCACCGAAATGTTAAAGCGTTGCTTTTGACCTGAGCTCTGAGGCTTTCACATGCGTAAAAAGTAAATTCCTCATACATCTGCTATTTATTCTTTATCATTGGTTGTAGATACATTTTAAATTCCCGTCTTGACTTCAAGAGTGATTGATTTCTTCTTCAGGTAGGTCGAGTTCTCCTTCATCGTAATTCTTTCAGGTGGCAACCGCTCCAAAACAAATTCCATCACTTCCTACTCGAAACCGTTAGCACTTCAAAAAATCTAGATCGCCAGAAGAAACTGAAAAGAAAAACGATCTCAAACTTTTTACGTTGGGTTTTTGAACTCGAACAATGGAACTGAGGATCGAGCAGCTCCGATTTGTTTAGAATGACAGCTCATAACTTATTATCAACAATGGCTTTCGGACTGCGGCCTGGATAAATTCTTAGTCCAGCAATGTCTTCACTGTTCTGTTTCAGCTGATTGAGAATCGGGCATCCAAAACAAGAGCGAGAAGAATGAGGTGATCCACTTACAATCAGCACAGTCGGACTAGTAGCCCTTTTTTCTTCTACATACATAATCATACAATACTATTGGTTTGGTTCTCCACTAATTCAAGTTATGACACCTGTATCAATACCCTCAAATATCTGGGTACCGAGCTCCACTCAGAGGAAGAGTGATTGTGTTTCAGGTGAACATGGGGTTGAAAACAAAGTCCATAATATTATTGAGTAGCCTTGATTACATATGGCCCAAGTTCGCTACCTTCACCTATAATTTCTATTACTTGAAATTGATGAATTATTCATTCAGTTTTTATGAGTCTACATCAAATCACTTCCCTATTCAAAATACAAGAAACCTGAATTTCAAGCTTTTATCCCAAAAAATCAATTCACAAGTTTAGCTCATGAATAATATTCACAACGAATAATCCATTAGTTTGTGTACAATTATCGAATAATTGTATAGTATACTATTTCAATCTATAGTATTGGAATCTAGAAAGCCATTATATTGATATGTAATCTACTAGAATGAATGGTGTAATCTGATCTAATCATCACACATCACCCCTTTAAAGGTGCGTACAGACTTGAGCGCCGTGCAGCTCGCAAATACGAATTTGTCTTACGGTGCTCCGCTCACACCGTAAAAACTAGGCTACTACTCTCTACACTTACAAGAGTTGGTCTAGGACTCATGTGTACATCATCCCTAGTAATATAATTGTAATATTTATATATAACATTGAAACACATAAATCAAAAATTTGATTGAAAAAAATGAACGTATTCAACATTGCCTATTCCACTCATGCTGAATTCCCTCATATTTGTTGACAACATGAAGTTCGTGACAACACTTATTTCGTAATTGTTTATCTTTCTAGTTTGTTTGTTTATCGGTCGATTAATAATGATAATATCTTTATAAATCGACACCGGAGAAAGTTTGGGAAATGAATGTTGTGGCTGAAAGATGGTTAAGGACAAGTACTTATGTTTATAGTGGGTGCGGGTTTGGGGAAAGGGGGAGGTGGATGTTGTGGGAAGAAAGATTGGCACGCTTGACCCCTGGCTAGGTAGGCTGACGGCTCATAGCCTTATGTGGAGCGCGTCTCGTCAGTAGCAGGTGGCATCTCACGAGTGCAAGACCGGACAGAATGGAGCCTGAGCTGACCACTGCAACATGCATGTGCCATTGTGCATGTGCATCCTCATTTCAATACAAGCGGGAGCCTTGTCTGCCACTGGCCACTGCCGCTCAATGCTGTCCGTCGCTCCAAGACGATTGATATGTGCCGGTTCGTCACTCGTTCCCCTTTCTGTTTGCAAATGAAAAGCATCCATGTCACGCGGTACACAGCACCGCGTTGATCTGAAAATGAACTTTTTCTGTTTCAGGAATTATTATTACTATTATGCTTTTCAGAGATGATTTAATCATGATTTTCAGGAAGTCGTCTTCTTCTTCTTCTTCTTCTTCTTCTTCTTCTTCTTCTTCTTTTTCTTCTTCTTCTTCTTCTTCTTCTTCTTCTTCTTCTTCTTCTTCTTCTTCTTCTTCAACTCTTCTTCTTCTTCTTCTTCATCAGACCCTTCTGCCTCTCAGCGTCGGGTGGCAACTTCAGGAAGTCAACGAATGAAAATAATTAATGATGACAAATTCATCCTTAAGATTTTCTAAAGATGAGTGATCTATCGACAGTTGATCTAAGAATATTCAAATGTTCAGAAGCTATTATGTTTATTATGATATTTTCCAGGTACTTTATGAATAATGAGGCTTAGGAGTACTATTTTTGTGATTAAGAGGAGATTAAAAATAAAATCGTTGCGTAACATGTTGGTATAGTTGGCAGTTGATGGTCGAAAACGAGGATGCGTTCAGGTAGTCCGGAAGTCCAAGCTAATCAATTTGCTACTTCTTCGATCCTCTCCATGCTTATGATGACTGGAAACAACTATTCAGAGAGTTATTTCAACAGCTTGATTAAAAAAACAAATTTGATCGAAATTCTAGTAGCTATCAAAGTCGAGGAAGTGTTCTAGATCTCATTTAACAATCGCATCGGAATCAATTTCAAAAAGTTTCCAATCTCTTCTTGAAGCCGCGGTGGGGGGGGGGGGATTTTCATGCATATGATGTATGTACAGCTCTGTACAGATCTATACAGCTGTACTATACAGCTCTTCAAACTATATTCAATCAATATTAATTTATTTGCCAGTTTTATGAAACTTTTCTCAACGCCCAGGTACAAGGTGAAGATCGAATAGCTCTTGAAAAAATATTGAATTCTCTCTCGAAAGCAAATAAATTTACTTTTCATTGATGCAAAGTAGAATATTAACTGTTACATGAGTCAATGGAATAGAATTGGTTTCCAGCCTTCTAGTAACAAACGAATGAGTGTATGAGAGGGGAATAGGGTTGTATGAAAAATGAATTTACCAAAAACTTTAGGTGAAAATGGAATATTTCAAGTTAAGAAAGATACGTAGACAAGTACAAAGTAAACAAAAACTTGATAATTCAGATGTTTGATTTATGTTTAATCATGTTGATTTATTTGAAAAAATTCGAAATATTGATTCCTCGGTGCTAGCCCACCCCTAATGCTAGGTCCAATACCCACTATACTGGATCAATGCCGTCTATTAGAGATGGCAGTGACTGGCTATGTGTGGCAGTGTTGCAGATTGCCTACCCACACGGCGAAGTAGCTTACAATCTGCTAGATCGTCCGCAATGGGTTTGCTTATAATAATAATAAAATAGATGGTTTATCAT
The DNA here is from genome assembly GCA_017141395.1 of Laodelphax striatellus. Taxonomy (NCBI): domain Eukaryota; kingdom Metazoa; phylum Arthropoda; class Insecta; order Hemiptera; family Delphacidae; genus Laodelphax; species Laodelphax striatellus. The sequence goes on along the minus strand of CM029533.1, from coordinate 28,689,522 downwards.
TTTTGAACGTGATTATCCGTCATGATTTGATCAATGCATTGGAAGCGATATTGTTTGATTGGAATTTTTCCAAAAGAGTTACAAATTATTTCAGTGGAGTAATTTTTTAATTTTTCTAAAACCAGCTAAAATGTCTACCTTCCTCTTGCTTTTACAGTATTTAATACTGATTCATCATGCTGCTAAATCATTACCACTATTGAAGAGGTTCAGAATTCCTAAGCTTCAAACTTGACCTGCTCAACCGTATGTTTTCAATGAAAGGCAACATAACGGCCAAAACTATCCCGTTGACCTGTAATTATTCAATTTTTGTCAGTTTTCAAGACTAGACTTGCGCTAGTCTTGCACTAGTTTAATTGCGCTGGTAGTCGAGAACCAGTTTAAGATGTACATAAAGCATCTTATAGTGAAGCAATATGGTACATTTTTATCAAGATGAAGTGATGAACTTGACTAAAGAATTATGTGATTTAGAAGACGGCATCCGCACTATGTACGCACTATATTCTCACTTTATGAACGCAGAAAAGAATAATGAATTTTGAATGTCCAAACGTTAGTTTCTGGTTACTCTGTTCTATCTTGAACAAAATAATATTATAAGGAATTATTAAAATAAGATTGAGAGAAAGAGATTTCTGTGGATCAGCAAATTAAAAATACTTGATGGTTCTAGAATTAGGCAATAAGAAATGATGATAAAAGTAGGCCTAGGCCAATTGGAATACAACAGTTAATTTCAAGATACTCGTATTTCTCTCGATAACGCTCCTATAACAGTCTCAAAGATATATCTTGAAGAAAGTAGCCTACTGTAGAACTGTAAAACTGTAGAAATTATCATTCTATTTTGAGCTTCTGCTTGCTATAATTAAAGTTTCTGATTACATTCCCACGTATTCGATGGGACTACCTACATAATAGGCTATTTCACTGGAGCTTCTTATCTTTCGTAGTCGTTGGTCCACATATTCAACGTAGGATCTTGAAAGCTTTCGTCAGTCTAGCTTGCTGATGAAGACTATCAAAAGTGATACTTGACGCCTGATGTAAAGGTATAAAATGTCAATACTGGTTGAAAGTCGGATAGTTGAGAGTTAATTCAGATTGGTGAACACGAGGATGCTCCTAAGAGAAGGTCAGTATGACCATATTGGACTCGTGCTCTGCAGTCAAATATGTTTATTATCGGTGAGAAAGCTTGGCCAAGTATTCAAATTACCAATACCAGACTCATGTTAGTCTACTGGGTGAGATGTTATGATCAGTTATCAGTATGAGGTTTCCATGATAAGAGTAACTTGGTTGATGTGGGTGCTAGGTTTTGCTTTATGGTTTATGGATAGAATTTCTATTAGGAAGATTCTTGAATTTTATGATCATAAAAGCATATCTTACTTTTCAAACTGAATAAAAATTATGAAAATAACATCTTCTTCTTCTTCTTTTCCTTATTTTCCCTATTCGGGGTCGCTATTCCGTATCTTCCTCCTCCACACCATTCTCTCCCCGGCTTCTTATGAAAATAACATCATAAATAAATAATATCGAATCCAATGAAGTTTGAAATTAAACTCCGATGAAATCTCGGAATCAATAATAGAACTGGGTATCCCTTGACAATGTTGACATCGAATGAAGTTGGGTATTTTTAAAATATTCTAAAATTTCAGTGTAAGTGTATGCTTTTATTCCAGAATAATCTTTTTTAGTAATGTTCATCACTGACTTAAATTCTATAAACTAGTCACAGTATTAAATAATCATTCACCATATAGCTATTCTATTTCGATGTTAAAAATACAAAATCAAGCAAATCTAATTCAATTCGAAACTCAACACGGAGGCAATTTGTTGATGTATGAACCAATTTGTTCCGAAGATTTGTTCCAATCTGTTCTAGCAATTTGTTCTGAAGAAGAACCAACGGTTCTAAATAGATGATGGAATACTGTTTCAATCTGAATCCAGATTAGAGTATCTTATAATATGTTGCAGGATTAATGAACTCAATGTTCAATACCGGCCTCATATGATCAATACAAACGGACGAGTTGTTATGATAAATTTAGGGTCTTCATGATGAGATTCATTTGGCTGATTTGCGTGAAAGGATTTACAGTGACATATTTACATAAAATGTATGACTTATTTTTTCCAGAGAAATACACTACTGGGAAAACTTGGTGCAGTTGAATGAATCGGGTGATAATGGTACTAAATTTTTGTATTATGTCTTCGAACAAGTGGAATCTTTTGACAAATGACATCAATAACTCGACTCAGTGATAGGTGAAATGAGAATAATCGATAATTTAGCTTGTCAGGATCCTGTATAGACGTAAGTCATCCATTAGCAGTGTTATTGTATTCATATCAAGCCAAACAGTCCACGACTCAGTCAGGGACGTGTTGAATGCTATTCAGCTTTTGGTTTTTGCATGTGCTAGCAGGTAGAGAGAGTCTGCTTATGTTTTCACTTGAGAGCCAAGTATCTCTTAAACGAAGGCCATATATAGATGAATCACGTCGATCGATTGTCACATAAGATAATTGGTATTGACAACGGCGGCCATGTTTGTTTCCGCATTGTGGCGGAAGAATGTCTGCAGCAAAGGAGAGAGAGAGAGAGAGAAAGAGAAAGAGAGTCGAGAGATTGTTTAATGCACGAGGCGATGATTCTTCAAAAACAAAGTAACATCCTTTCGATTGTAATGATTCTTCCAACTGTGTCACAATGACAGTTGATACTTGACTATCGATGAGATCATTGAAAATGCATAAATACTGTGTTCAAGAACAAATCAAAGAGTGTGATAGTTACAGTGGGTGAGGTTAAAAACTCCTTCCGGGTCACTAATATCTTTGCAATGCGTCTATTGTTAATTATAGAAATTATTTTTATCCACCATAGCTCCTTCAAGCATGATGCTCTCAACTAAGAGTTTTGTTTAGAATAGAATCTAGTGTTTGAGAGAATTGGGCCGTACGTAATTCTATTCATATACTCACTTATAAGTGAGTATTAATTTTAATTCCAATTGCTCCACAATTTCTCATCAGGACAAACAGTATGAGAAATGTAGAGGATTCACAATGAATGCAGTGGGATAGGTCGTTTTCATCACCAAAGAGGATGTGAATAGTTTTGTAAAAAGAATATATAAGTCTCATTGCAGACCAAACATGGGCCTGCCAAATCAAGGCCTATGTAGACAAGGCCATAATTATATAGATGAATCACGTCGATCGATTGTCACATAATTGGTATTATTGGAGAGAGATTGCTCCTCGCTCTCAAGTTATAAAGAACATCTTTACAGATAGAGTCCGTGTACTTCAAATTAGATTCAGTATCCACTCTGCAGTTGGTACTTGGCTTCACTGGCTGGAGAGAGACGATACCTGCGCGAATAAAAAGTAGCACGATCAATGCGAGAGTAAAAAAACTGCGAAAAAAGAAAGATCGTGAAACAAACCTTGTGCCGCGTTGACTTACTGGCGTTCAAGCATTTCCAAGTCGGTGGAAGTATGTAGCGCTGCTAAGTGCCAGAGCCAGTATGCGCTAGTGCAGTAATTGCACGGTGACAATAGCCGAGTAAATTATAGGACACACGCGTGCTCACCTGCACTCGCAGGAGGAAGAAAGAGAAAGAGAGAGAGTGAGCCTTTGTTACATTTTACTAGCCTATGACCCACGCCTGTCGTTCCTGGAAGGGCACCGATTTATTGAACAGAAATTTGTCGTGTCGCGTCCCGACTCGCTCTTCCATTATTTGCGCGTTTGCAATGCGCATTTGCTGCTTCTGCTGCTGCTGCTGCATGCCAGCAGTCGACATGCAGCCAGATTCCTTTTGCGTGTACTCGCTGCAAAGAAATGGGTTCATTCATAACGTCCCCTACACACAGGTCGGCAGGCTTCCGTAGCCGATATTTATTTCTCTTTCCCACAGTTTTCCTCCACCAGACCAAAGCGAAGAACACAGTGGCGATAGAAGTAATTAGTTCTTTTTTCGCCGATCGATTAACCGCTTTATCGTTTGATTGAGAAGAGGGAGCGATTTTCTCGTGGGAAACAGCCAATTGACGCTCTCATCTCTTAATTTCTAACGCCTGTCAACAATAAGCTCATCAATGAGTATGAAGGAGTTTTTATCTCAATATTATAACTCATCAATGCTCGGAGCAGAATTTTCTCCCCTTTTAAACCCCACTATAATTGGAAATATACCTGAATTTCCTTCCTTCTATGGGGGTAGAAATCCACTCTGGGCTTGACTCTTGTGGAAACGAACTAATAGCTGATTGGTTTGAGTAGAACTGTGATACATCCCAGAATCATTACAATCTGCTGGTTTGTGACAAACAAACAAATATCTCATCAACACATTAATTGACAAAGAAGAGTACAAAAGGCTTATGCCAAAAATTGTTTCTTTTATTAGTTGCTCACTTTAAAATTGTGATCAGTGATTTGATTCAATTTTTATTAGAATTTAATTATTATTGATAAAAACTATTTTATAGTATGGATACTTTTATTCCTCTTCAATTGAAGCAATGAACTTTATTAAACGTCATTGAAATCTATGTAACTCTTCTCTTCCAAAGCGGCTGTATATTATTAAGATTTGCGTTTCTAGGATGGATTTGAATTCTTCAATTTTTAATACGCCGAATTGATTGCTTGGAAATTTTGTGATTTCATTGTGGATGATAGTGCATCCCTCTTCATATTTGCAGATATTGCTCAACACATGATTATTCATACTTTTTGTAGAGGAGAAGATAGATTCTGATTCTTATTTCTTATTTGAAGGAATCAGAAAGGCAGGAAATAATTTACGAGTATGATTTCCTATCTCATTGGTATTTAGATATTACTGATTACTCCAATATTTGATTGACATACATGATTGGTATTTTTGACAGATAAAATAAAACTTCAAAATAGTTTTTAATGAAAAAATAAATAATGAATTCCAAATAATTTGGTATATGATTTACTTTATCCATTTCAAGTGAAATATAAGTTGATAAACAGACAAGCTGTCCCGGCGAACTTCGTATCGCACTCTTCACCCCCCCCCAAATGTCCCTCCTTCATGCCACCCCTCAAAAAATGTCATCCCCCAAATGACCCCCGTTCATTCCCCCCAAATGTCACCCCCACATATCCCTCTTCATGACAACCCCCTCTTTCCCATCAAATGTCACTCCCCTCTTCCCACCAATTTTTTTTTTTAAATTTCATCTATTTTGTAATTTTTTTCATTTATTTATTTCTTCTATTTTGTTTTTTTTTTCATTTATTTATTTCATTTTAATTTAAAAAAAAAAATTAATTTACTTTTTATTTTTTTCCGTTCTTCAATTTTATTATTTGAATCAATAAAACATGTATGATACGAACGATAACTCATTCTTAATTTATGATTCTAGCGTAAAAAAATAATTAGAGTAGAAAACCTAGTACAAAAAGAAATGGTCCGGAGCGGGAATTGAACCGCGGACCTCTTGTTTTCAAAGCAGACGCTCTAGCACTGCGCTACGAAAGCTTAGGATCTGCGAGCAGATTTTCCGATCTCAAATACACGATTATCTTAACGTAGCCGCTTGGCCGGCATGTTTGAACATAAGTCTGTGATATGTTTGATAGGTTAGGTCATTAATTTACTAATTATTTATTAATTACAAAGGGATTTTCTTATATTTTAATACATATTATGTTAACCAGTGCTGTAACAATCCAAACTAATCCAAAATCATCTAAATCGGTTCAGCCGTTCTCGGGTTATAAGCGAGCGTACAGACATCAACTCTCTTTTATTAATATAAGATAACAAACAGGAACCTGGATAACGAACAGGTTAATTCTCCGATGATCAATAGAAACATTCTTGAATTTATATTGAATTCATTGCGTAAGAAATGTTATGCCTTCCCTTGACTTTTTGGTAGTTCGGAGTTCGCTGGGTCAGCTAGTTTCAAATGGATATACACCCAAATCCTCGATCAATACTCATTCGAAGACAATAGCATTCTTTTGACTGTGGACAAAAAAGGAAGTATCCTTGGTACTATCTTTTAAGCACAAGACAATATGCTCATTTGCATTTGCTTAGTACTCCACGTCTGATTTTGCCTCTGAAACCTACATCCTTATTGTGGGAGGAGATTGGAAGGATGAAGCACATTATTATTTTTTGGTTGGTCGATTTCTGGAATTGCAGTTTTATAATGTACTTCTGAGCAACGTATGGACCAGAAACAAAAATAAATTTATAGAAATTCTTTATCTCACCAACCTAAAATGAAAAAAAACCTGCACTGATTAAGAACTTAGTTATCAGTCTTTTGATTTCTTGAATTAATTTATATGAAAATGAATTCTTGTATGAGTTTCTGTAAAATTAAAGGAGAATTTTCAGGAATTCGTGTTGACATACGAATAATACGTATATAAATTCTCCACAAAATAGTCATCATAATTTATCAAAACATATACTGGAAATAACACACAAACTCTGAAAAAAACTTTGAAATTATTAAAAATGAGATAAAATTATATACAAAAGCTTTTCTATATCTGTGTATTATAATCACGGATGATATTTCCTCATTGACATGCATTGTTAGTTCTCTTTAGCAATCAATCATTGTACGACAAGTGAATTCCGTCAGGTGAAATCATAGAATGATTGGATGATTACAAAACAGATTATCCTTGACAATTATTTATCAGTGATCAGAGTGTGAGATCGTCAAAAAAATAACATAAATTTTCATAGCAATCTCGTGGTATATAAATATCTTCAAGAATTGGTCTTGAAACCATCAAAACTATGTTATTAGTGAAGATTTTATTAATATGATAGGAAATATCAATGGTGCGTCTGTAAAGAGTGGACTTCGCCAAGATTTGCTGGTTTAAATGAAGTGGACTAAAAATGGAACATCTCATTATTTTCTATAAAAGCGAAATCTCATGGAAATCTGGGTTACCTTCTCTTACATCTGATAAATATATCTTCAAATAATATAGCAAAGAATATAAGTAGAATGTACAATTATAAGATGATAAATATTATAATATAAGTAATGTTCAATTATTAACAAACATTTCGTAAATCACCGCATTCCTGAAATAGAGCTCTAAATTGTGTATCTTTTCAATAGAGAAATTCAGTGCTCCCTAGTGAAGCTTTTTTTCAAACTTTTTTTTTATTTACTAATCCGTAAATAAAAAAGTGTTGCAATAATATTACATTACTTGTGAGGAGAAGAAAGTCTTTTGAATATCTTACATTATTCAGACAAAAATATCATGTAGTATCAACAATCGTCAGCAAATATTTCATAATTATTCTACGTTCCACGTTACTGAAGTTCAAGTTTTCAAATCGGAATGGTGTCCCTTTCTCACAGCTTGTTTAGCAAAACATGCTACAAACTGATGAGTGAATGAATAGAGACATGATGAATAGAAATGTGTAAAAATCTTCATTCTAATAATTAGAGAAACGAAAATCCAAAGAAAGCTAGGCTATATAAATAGTTCTGAAGACTTAGTTGGGAAGCGGTTGTCCCAGTGGTAGCAAACGAGTCTTAGGCTAGGCGTACACTGGTTAGTCAAGACAAGACAGGATGAGATTAGTCACGTTTAGTCACAGTACATCATATAGTTGCTTATGAAGCAACACACACCGATTAGTCATTGCATCAGTGTGTGCTGCTTCATAAGCAACTATGTGAATTACTGCGACTAAACGTGACTAATCTTGTCTTGTCTTGACTAACCGGTGTACGCCTAGCCTTGGAAGAGCGAAATCTAATGAATAATATAGAGCGAAAAATGAAAAATACCACTAGTATCAACAATCGACAAATATTTTGTATCTTACAACGTTCAGTTTTAACTCTGTTGTGTCTCTTACAGCTTGTTTAGCGAAGCATGCTAAAAACTGATGAGTAAACGAATAGAGAGCATTCTGTGTTAAGGCGGGCGACAAGTGTGGAGGAATATTGAAGAAAGCCGTGGAGGGACTGGGAGGACGGCTGGTGTTTGCACAGGTGAGTGAGGTTATTAGCGAAGGTACTTTCTTCGGGGCACAAATAAATAAAGCGCTGACACTCGAGACCAATGCACACAAGAGGAGATCGCTGTGTAGAGCACACAGAGGCTTGGCGCGAGCAGAGCACATATTGCGTGAATCGGGGATCACTCACACTCAAATACAAGCAAACGCTCTTCGGTGTTCGGGGCGCTGAGGAGAGCAGCCAGCAAGCAGCCTCTTTTCGCGATCCTTGGTCGGTCGCCGCCACCGCTCTAATGTAATGTCCATTGCAAACAAAGGTGCGACTCTGAGTGAGTGGTGTGAGATCATCGGCCAACCTGTGTGTGTGCGCTGTAACCTGAATTTTCGGTTTGCAAAAGTCTGAAACTGGAGATGTACTTTATAAGTGGAAAAGTCTGTCGCTTATAATACAAATGGCATATCGCAGTCACTTTCCGCTTAATATCCTTATATTTGAACGTATACTTATTTATATACTTAAGAGGGGGCAGTTAGTAGTAGTCTGCCGTATAGGATTATATGTCCCATAGGAACAATGTTATTTTTTGTAATCTTTTGAAACATATAGCACCATCATTTTTTCACATAAAATAACGTTTGATGTGTCATTTGAAAGAGAACATTATCCTTCAGGGGGTGATCTTTTTTGAATTTTAAATATTTCTTTAAAAAAAAACCCATAAAATATCAAAATTAGGGAAATTTTGAAATTTTATTGTTTTTCTCAAAAAGGAATATACAAAATTCGAAAGAGACCACCAACTAAAGAATAATATTCTCTTTCAAATGACACATCAAACGTAATTTTATGTAAAAAAATGACGGTGCTATATGTTTCAAAAGATTACAAAACATAACTTTGTTCTTATGGGACATAATCTAATTTGGCCGACTACTACTGCCTTCTCTTAAATAATTATCACAAAATTTTCATGATTATCTTTTACAGAAAATGATAAAACGTTTCAAAGTGATGAGATTATTTTTACAAAACAGCATTGAATTGATACAATACATAAAGAATAAACTAAACATAGAAAAGAACATGAGAATGATGTTGAGAATGATAATCTTCACATGAAGAAGCCATAAAAAAGCCATAAGCATAAATAAATGAAGAATAGGAAGATGATTAGGAAGAGAGTATAGGAGATATGAGAAGTTGATTGAAGTTGAATAAAAGATAACTTAGGAAGATACGGAAGAAGTTGGAAGTTAGCACTGATAATCAGTATCAATACGATTGTAGCCCAGTGCTAGACACAATCCAACATATAATACAGTAGTATTCATACTATACAGTGGTATCCACCACTAACTAGCACTAGCGCAATTCATTGGCGACCAAGAGTAGATAGTGGAATATTGTAGTGGGAAAGTCCTAGGCTCAGGTCCAGGGTAGTACAAATTACAGGTGCACTGTAAAACCTTGGATTCGTTTGCTACAAATAGCGTGGAGACAGTAACAGGCAATATCGTTTGGCAGTTTGGTCTAATGCCAGGCACTTGACTACTGGTATAGCTGTTCTCGGCCTCTGATTGGTCCAAAGCAAGCGGTATTACTTTCAAACAGGGGCACTCGAGCGTAATTAGCCTCGGCAAATGAAAACAACTCATCACAAGTTTATTACCCATTTTCATTATCTCTAAAGTCAGTAGTCCGATGTCACTGACTTATAATAATACTGAGTGTTTTCCATCTGGTAATTACCGTGGTATTGACGGAAAAAGCTCAGGAAGCACCACGATGTTCCAATATGCAGTTAAACTGGGATATCCACATTGCGGTGCTATTGACCAGAAGATAAAGTGGATAACAATCTCAATCTATCGTTTACCACATACAATATATTTTCTTACTCACATCTTATTAATTTTGAAGAATTAATCAAGATATCTCTGAAGAACCATTATTAGCAATAAAGATGTAGGATTAAATAATGTTTACTAAGAAAACATACTGTGGAGCAAATGGTTTAATGTTCAAGATGTTGAGGATGATTGAATTGTTTTAATTTGAAATTGGATTCAAAAGTAAGTTTTTATATAAAAACATTGAATAATGCTCGGAAAAAATGTCACAATTTTTGGGAAAAATGTCCTGATTTTTGGAAAAAAATGTCCCGAATAGTCAATTGAAATGTTGATTCGACCAATAACCACTATAAAAAATCAATCAATCGAATTCACAAAATCAAAAGATTTGGCTAGTTAATTTTTACTCATGCTCGATTGCTTATGAATTTTCAATAAATTTCTCATGAACACGAAAGAAAAGTATTTATGTCTTTGGATAAGGGTAGCCAAAATCCAATATTTCATGAATGAATTGAAAATCACTGAAGATTTGGTTTCAGTTCAGCCATCCTGTTGGAAATTTTCAATCTCTGTCAGATGAAGCTTATAGGAATTATAGTGAAAGCATCGTGATGATTATGGAATTTATTTATTCATTTTTTCATCCATTCATTAATTCTATTAATTTATTATTATAATTTATTTATTTATTATGGAATTCATTTGAATTACGTTCACACTGATTTAATTTAGGTTGTGCCGGCTAGGTTTAGGTTTTTTTTAAATATCACGTTCAATGATTTGAAACATTTTTTCCGCATTATGACAGCTACTGTGACGATCGAAAACTGTTAATTAAGAAGTTTCTATAGAGAGAATTATCTTGCTACATTTATTATCCACTAGCTTTTCAATTTTTTTAGAGTTCTGTTGTCAATATTCCCTGTGACAGAAGTCTTCAGAACTATTAAGGCCTAGCTTTCTTTGGATTTTCGTTTCTCTAATTATTTATTATTCCAAACCAATTTGATACATGGCATTTCTTGAGCAACTCTTGCAGTATGAATGTGGCGAGGACACAATCAGCAATCTTATGAATGGCATTGGCAAGTTGCTAACAAGCGGCTCGTACTAATATTCTGCTCGTAGACGTCTTTCACGTTTGTCAAATATGTAGATAACTGCGACCAACGAGCTGGTGGAAATTGATCTGCAATCTGGTGGCTTAGCTGCTGGGAGGTTGTCTCCAATCTAGGGTGACTGTTGGGTGGAAAAGAATTGTGAGGGGTGGGAGGGGGAGAAGGAGGAGGAGGAGAGGAGGGAGAAGCAGAAGAAGAAGAGGAAGAGTAGGCAGCCAAACAAATTGACACCACCACCACCTGATACTCTGCTCCAGCTCCCAGATAGCGTCAGACGCGCGATTCGCGACAATGTTTACGGTCTCCGTTGACTTCCCGGCGTCCTCCACCTCCCTCCGTCTCAAGCTCCCGGATTTATAATCCTTGTTGTTTTCTGTTTACATTATTGTCGGCTGAGCGCGTTACACGAACGCAGGTTTCGTCCTAAATCGACCTCAAACCCACGCTCCCCCCACATCCCTTATTCCGTAGACTACTTTTTTCCTTCTTCTTCGACAACATTTCCACTCGCCCGATGTATGAATAAATTGCACTGCTCTCTCAAATTTATTTTCGAATAGATCTGTTTCTGTCACAACAGACCGAGATACTTCAGCGACCTTAAAATGCACAGCGACATGGCAAAACTGAAACAGAATTCAACCTGGTCGTAAGTTTCTCTGGAACCCAAGCAACGTTCGCTACAATTGCTTTGTTTTGGAAAAACCCAACAGATAACTCTTGAAATGTTATCTCAAGAGGAGAAACATATCGAAAACAACCCAATATATTTCGAGTTGAAAATGTAAACAGTTTTATTCAACCCGTTGGCACTGGAAAATGGAGAAAAATGTTAGCTCTCTGATATTTGATAGAGAATTGGGAATAAACTAAGAGGTTGAAATTATTGAATTAAGGAAATCCAGAGAAAAAGAGAGTTAAAATTGTGTTATCAAATCGATTAGAGATTATTTGGTATCTCTATATTAATATTCTACTCTGAATACTCAATTTTGTTAAGTTTGATATCATATCAAACTAAACATTTGGTATGAATCAAACATCATATAGGCTTAACCTGCACAGGAAATAGCATAATGTGAGCACGATGTTTTGCCTGATTTTGAACTTCATCTTAAAACTGGATTGATCGAATTCTAACATGCTTGAGATTCTTTAAAGCATATCCGAAAATCTCTACCATTTTGTGTATCTGTACTGACCTCTAGTGAAATTTCAAAGCAGTTTAGGCTAATCAAGAGTTCAATGAAGTATAATGTTGCAAAGATGATTATTTCTTGGCCCATTCACGAACTGTGATGTATACACTTCAGATTCACTTCACCACCAACATGACTGTATGTCGATACTGTGAATCAAAAGTATAAAGTTGTTCAATGGAACTATGCAGCAAGAAGGGGGTTTTTATTCCATCTCATGATTTCCGAACTTTGAATGTTAGTGATCTTGAACTTTGAAACTCACCGTGCTGCAAAAAAATAACCACTAAAATTAGATAAATGATGGCCGATTTTCGAAGACAAAGTCCTGGCCGAGAGAAGTGCGGCTGTGAACTGCTCCCTTGAAAATCAGATTGATGAACTGAACTGAATAACAACTTTTGTAACTGATTGCTGGCAGGAGAGCATTGTGGTTTGCCGTTGGAACGTATGGCGTTACAAATGGCAGTAACATCATTCGGTAAAGCACTCGATATCAGCCATATTTTCCACACCTAGCGTATTACTGCAATGTGCCTCCCGAGGCTCCGAATTTTCAAAGTGAAAAATGGCGGTCATCGAGCTGCTTGCATTCAATCATAACAAGCTAGTAGTATAGAATTGTTACTTCTGTCACCAACTCTGTCACCAAGATGGCCGCTGTCACCAAGATGGCCGCTGTCACCAAGATGGCCGCTGTCACCAAGATGGCCGCTGTCACCAAGATGGCCGCTGTCACCAAGATGGTTGCTGTAACCAACATGGACGCTGTAACCAGAGCGTTCTCTGTAACCAACCTATTCACTGTAACCAAATCTGATTATGTCTCCAAAATGGCCGCTGTAACCAATTGGAATTCTGTAACCAAAATTGACGCTGGCACCACAATGGCCGCTATCACCACAATGCGCGCCGGCACCATATGTGACTTTGTCACCACATTAATTGCTGTAACCAACATGGCTACTGTATCTTGTGAGATAGCCGGATCATGAAGACAAGATAGAACCTCACCCAGCTCTACCGCCCGCCTTTTTTCAAAAATATTTTCCCACAAATCGGCTGATTAGCAGACTAGCTGACTATCTCACACCTAATTAGAACCTAATAATTACATCACCATTATTTTCTCAATTTCTCATTAATCATATTCATGAATTTGGCGTCCATTGATTCCATATCTCGTTGCATTTGTGTTAGTTTAGTATCACAACAGATTCTATTATTACGAACTAAATGCGATAATTTACCAATATTAGTTGTAGTTTCTGATACACGTCGACCAACATCACCGCCAACCTTGTCTTCGACTAATTTTGTTAATCGACCTGATAAATCATCAATGATTGATTTTTTCTCTGCCCTAACCACGTTCAATATATGTTCTTTATTTACTCTGTCTTTTTCTTCTACTAATTTGTTAACTTGACCTGTTAGATCAGCAAGGATAGATTTTTTCTCTTCCCTAACCACGTTCAATATATGTTCTTTATTTACTCTGTCTTTTTCTTCTACTAATTTGTTAACTTGACCTGTTAGATCAGCAAGGATAGATTTTTCTCTTCCCCAATCACATTTGATATATGTTGTTTATTAACTACATCTTTATCATCTACTAATTTGTTAACTTGACCTGTAAGATCAGCGAGAATAGATGTTTTCTCTCCCCCAATCACATTCAATATATGTTGTTTATTAACTACATCTTTATCATCTGCTAATTTGTTAACTTGACCTGTAAGATCAGCAAGAATAGATTTTTTCTCTTCCTCAATCACATCCGAAATATGTTGTTTATTAACTACATCTTTATCTTCTGCTAATTTGTTAACTTGAGCTGTAAGATCAGCAAGGATAGATTTTTTCTCTTCCCCAATCACATCCGAAATATGTTGTTTATTAACCACATCTTTATCTTCTGCTAATTTGTTAACTTGACCTGTAAGATCAGCGAGAATAGATTTTTTCTCCTCCCCAATTACATTCAATATATATTGTCTATTAACTACATCTTTGTCTTCTGCTAATTTGATTACCTGTTTTGACACATCATTGAGAATCACTGCTTTCTCATCGCCAATTATATTCGATATATATTGTTTATTTTGTGCTTGTTTTTCTTCTACCACTTAGATAGACGATCTGATAGATCGTTAATAGTTGAATTTTTAATATTCTCGATATCATTCAATAGATGCGTTCTATTTACTACATCCTTGTCTTCCACTAACTTAGTCAGACGTTCTGAAAGATCAGTAATGCTTAAGTTTTTCACGGTGTCAATTTCATTCAATAGATATTGTTTATTTATTGCATCACTATTTTCCAGCTGCACCTAAATTCACAATTCGTCTAGAATGATCATCGGGACCGCGACCAGCTGGTAAGGAACTAATAAAATCATCCCAGTTTTCATAATTGCCTAACCAAGCAGCACTATCAGTCTGTGTTTCTTCTGAGTTTGATGCGCTAATAGTATTAGTTGAAGTTGATTCAGCTGTAGTATTTAATTTTTATCTCCACTTTTGCTTTTAGTACGCATGCTTTACGCTACCATTAAAGATATTATTATTTTCGTTATTATCACTATCAAAACCGCTGGACTTAGCTCCCAGCGGTCTTCCAAATCGATCGATTGTTATCATCATACTAATGATAATTCAACTGTGCAGCTCAAGTACACACCTCACATATGTATGCAATTAATAGAAGTACTAAAAACTAGATGAACTAGGTTTCAATGCTACGGAAATTAGAAAACCATATTTAAAGAAAAAATCTCAGCTTTATTATTATTATTATACTTTACCAATGTAATTTGTTAACAGCTAAATCATACAATAAATTATGCAACAATAGTAAAAGCAATGCAATTATCAACAACAACAGCAATAATATTAAACGATCATACATAGTTCCAATGTCAATTATCCGTTCAGTGTTCTCATCACCTTCCATCTTCTGAAACTCCTCCTCCTCCTCCTCCTCACTGTCGTCCAATTCTTCATCTTCTGCCGCGTGTCCATCACCGGCAACAGCAGCAGCAGCAGCAGCTCAGCAATGCAGCAGCAGCAGCAGCAGTTAACATCTGGTGTCCATATCTCTTCCGTTCATTATTAGTGATTGTAATTCCTCTGGATATTCTTCAAGTTCAGCCTTTGTCATCCTGTCGATTGTAACTTCGGTAGATTGAACCATTCACACGTTCCGTAATCAATACATATTTTTTCCTTTCCATTAAAACTCGATATATTATCTGCATTTACAACAGATAGAAATTTTTCCGGTAAAATATATCACATGGTTTAGCCCTGCGTGGCAGTTCGTCATCACTGCAGCACAACACTCGCACAATCACTGGCTTTCCAAATTTAGTCGTAACTATTCGTGCTGAAATTATCGGATATCTAAATTGTCAGTTAAATCTAAAAGTCGAATTGTTGGCAATGTTTCTCGCGCTGCTGAGCGATTCTTGAAACTCGTTACGTGATGACGCACGACGACTTGTTCTAATAATCGGCATTATTAATTGTTTTTGAATACTTTCCGCAGCAGCCGCAGGAGCTTACACGCACGCAATGTTCACAGCTAGGCGATGTCACAGATAATGGATGCATCAACCAGCATTCTAGTTCAAGTGCACACCTATTGGCACAACCTGTCGAGCAGGTGTGTGTTTGTCCGTTATTCAAGTTCAAACATGTTCGTTAAAAGTTGATTGAACTATCGTTGCATCATTGCAGTTTGCAGATGCTAGAATTGAAGTGTACTTATTAATTAAAAACTTGCATGTATGTTGCAGCTGCTCATTGTACACTGTTTAACGATCGAAATAATTAATTAAACCATCGTTGTATCGTTCCAGTTTCCAGATGCTAGAATTGAAGTGCAATTATTAATTAAAAACCTGTATGTATGTATCGCAGCTGCTCATTGTACACTGTTTAACGATCGAAATAATTTGCAATATTTCATACATCGGAATTTCCTCCACAAGTTACACGAAAATTTATCAATTTTGTTTTTACACATGTTGAATGTATGATAAGCTCCATTGCAAAATTCACGATGATTATCCGCTGTATGTGATTGCATTAGTCGATAAAAGCACGAATCTGAAGTACATTTTCCAATGAACTGATGCATTGTTTCATTTGCTTGAGGATTTATACACATAATATAATGTCCATAATCTTTTCCATAACATTCATACCTATGATAACGTAGTTTATGTATGAGATGTTTTCAAATGCTGATTTGTTTTTAAGCAGTGCATCTTCTTCTCCTTCTTCTACTAAATCTACATCCATTGATATAATCTTTTAACACTCATTCTTGATTTACAATGTCCGCCATCATTTCATAAATATAAGTTTCAATTTTAATCAATTTATCTACATCCAATAATAACGGTCTACTGTAGCCCAGATATTCGTGAATATCTTCGCTGTTAATTGTTGACAAATATGTAGATTTCAACTTTTAGCAAAATTTATTATACAAATCTCCTGTTGTGTATGCTCGTGAAATAGCATTATCCAATTTGTCAACACATTCGATAATGTGTTTTAATTTCTCTTCTAATTCAATCGATCTGTAATCTGCCTTGATTCATGATGCTGTTGCTTCCTCAATATCACACCTCGACGCACAAATCACAAGTCCTTGTCGCGATGTCTGCTTGCTATTCACACACAACGCATACACTAATCATTCTGTACTAATGTTTGTGAGAAACTGTTCCGGCGGTTGTGGAAGGGATGATGCATCAGGTGGATGCGGTACCAACACATTAAAATTAATTGTATCTCTATAATCAGGGCGCAAACATTTGCGATGTGAAATTCTAATGGGTTCTCACACCAAAACACTTGATAGCATCGTTCTTATGACAATAATAAAATCCATTTTGTGCTAATACACGCAAATGTGTTAATTGATATAGATAATCATCATTATTATATAAATCTTGTGCTTCTTCCTCGTTTTTACTAGCTTTAGAATCTTCTTGATTCATAAACATATTCATTAACGACTTCAATCTATTAATTACTGATGAATAATCAAATTCATTTATCTCCTCCTCCTCCTCCTCATTCTTCTTCTCTGCAGCCATCGCCTCTTCTTCTTCTTTATTATCTCCACTTTTTACATTACTCTCATCTACTACAACAGCTTTTTTATCACTATCATCATTATCATCATCATCATCACTATAATCTTCATCACCACTATCAATAGCATTCAAAATATAATTTTCTATTTGTTCCCTGTAATGTATGCACGAAGTTAATGCACATCGTCCATAATTATTTCTATGCTGTTTGCAATGTTCATTTGTATGTGGATTATAAATTGGTTTTTTCCATCGGTGTGGTAAATCTCTCACATCATTGTGAAAACGAGAAAGATATCTACGTTTTTCCTCACCCTTAGTATACACTATTTTATATTTTGATAGCAAGTTTCTTATTTGATTTTTACTGAATTTTTCGCCCACAATCCCACGGTAGTAAATGATAATGCTTTGTTAACCATAATACATGTCTAATTTTATCATCATTGAGTTTACATAAATTATAAGGTGGCTGATAATGAAACACTCCTCTTTCCAGTCTGTTAGTTGTTCACCATAACTTGCAAAGCTAACTCCTTTATAATGTGATTATTGTAATTGTCTCTGAACCAATGAAATTCAACAACTGCATATGAATTATTATTGCTATTAATGTCTTGCATTGATAATTAACATTATCTTGCATCTCACCCATATCCACGCTTGCACTCGTGTCTACCGCACCAGCTGCCGCCATCTTTCACTCTCACATACACTGTAACGTCTCTATGCGCCGACTATTCACTTAAAACTAATTAAACACTAATATGTTAGCATGTGCACACTATCTATCCATCTATCTCTCATGCATACACATGTCTACCAACTGAATTAATCTAAATTTGCGTCACAATGCCGGTAAGCGGTTTATATGTGAGAAGTTTATCGGAAATTAGCATAGCATAGGCTGTAGTATTCGCCTTTACATCTACACTACATTCCCACTCTAAACGTATATCAACTGCATTTGATTTTAATAGTTCTAATTGATGGCCGCAATCAATTACATATAACGGCGCTTTGGTCTTAAAATCATTAAATGTTAATGCAAGACCATATTCATCACTAACTTTAAATTGTAATAGCTTTTTGAAAATTAAAACATTTGATAAAATATCTCAAATTTAGATTGGGTATTCTCATAAGGAAAATATATATTATTAAGAAATAATTTCATATTAATTATTGATACATCATCAAATTCAGCCATTGTCTTTGTATACTGATTCTTTCGATCAGTTTGGAACCGACAACAACAAAACTCGGTCTATCCTGGAATGAAGCTGTTTTACCACCCAACTATGGGATTTTGAAAGAGGTAAAAGCGGGTATTCAAAACTTCAGAGTGTCTAAACCCAATGGGTAATGGGTGATCATCATCCAATAATTTCAACATTCTCAATTGCAATGAATCAGCGAGTTTTATTTAATGGCATTCTCCAACAAATTTTGCTAATATTCACACTTAAGTATTTTGCTTGTGCACTAGTAATTAAATTTTATCATGAGATGTACGAACAAGTATTAATTCTTGTTTAACATGTAAAAGAATTTGTTGAAAATCCTCGAAAACCCATAACCATTTTCAACGGCATTAAAATTGGTATTTATGATCTGCATTACTCAGCCAGATGATTTAATTCAGCCAATTCAAATGAATTCGTGTCAACGCCTGCACGTTGACATAAATATGCTGTTATTTGTGAAGCAATATTTGGATAACGTACGTTGTATTTCATGACCCGATAAATCAAATCGAATCTCTGAAAACAAATTTGCTATAGGGTTAGAATTAACAGTATACGCTGCCGGAACAACTTTTGTTGTTTCCGGTGTAGTATCTGTCTTCCTTACAATTTCATCTTTGTTACAAGTTATGCTGAATTCCACATATAAGTAGCTTTCAGGTAAACTGAATAATTCAGACGGTTGAATACTTATTCTTATTTCGTCTGAACTATTGAAATTTGAGTTTGTGTATGGTACAAAGGAATGAACTTCATATCCCTGAATCGATGAGTCAATACTAATTTGATTATTAATATTCAATATTTCACTAAACGCCGACATGACGAGGGTTCACTTTAAATCCTAAATCTCTGAGAATTCTTGCGTAACGAGGTGTTACCTTTAACGTAGTTGAACGTAAACTGCGATTTTTTGATTTGCGCATACGACTCCTCCGTCTCTTTTTTTTATAACAACTTACATGTGTTGTATCACTATTTCTTGATGATGATGATGATGTCGGATTATTATACACACAACTCCCATTTCTCTTTTTCTTTTGCCTTAAATGTAAACACACACTTACTCTGTCTCCGCGAAAATCTACTAGACGTCCGTTCTGATCGACTATCTTTACATAAATGCTAGTAATTACATTTGTACTCATAGCTAAGTAAATTACTGGTGATTGTCTTCTTATCATCAAGTATCCTGGCGGTACAGACAAGTACGAAATCATAGATAACATGACTTTCGCCTCCATTATGAGAAATTGAACCACTAGCTAAATTACACATAATTCGTATTGCACTTATTCTCCTAATCTTAACTATTTGTGTGGAATAATGCCATTTATCGGGTGCTAAACATGTTCGTTCGAAACCTAAAACGTCTGCCAAACTGTCTTCTGCACTCAAATCTAAAGGTTTTATCTGAATAGATTTCATGCATTGTGTTATTATTTACGATTATTTTTAATCCATGATCAGGCGATGTAAATGTTTTTTTAATTTCTTTGATTATTGATTCAATTTCATATGCCAGTTCTTAGTGCAATCTCTAAATCACCGTACATAATTTTATTGTTAATACCTTCATTAATATTCGCTATTGAATTATAACATGTGAAATTAACCATCCCAATTTTATTCATTCTCTAAATGAATTGGTTCTTGTAGAGTTAAATATAATTCGCTAGAATTATCACTCCAATGTCTGATTTACTCATTGTAATGTTCACCTGATAACTGTCTGTTCACAACTGTTAATATTAGTGAATTAATTCCGTTATATATTCTACAATCAAAGTTGCATTGTAACTTTATCAATGGAGGTATCGAAGTTAGCATTTGAAGAATCAGATTTTTGATTAAATTCACAACTAGGAAGCTGCACTAATTTTAATGAGCAATGACGCATGTATTATCTGCATAATAATGGCATAGAGTAACGAACTTTCATGTACAGGATGAAACATGTAGATGAAAGCGTCTTACGCACCTGCCATCACCCACCATATGTTAATGGCAAAAGTAACGATTTTTTCACGCATCGGATGAGACATGCATGCGAAAACACATGCAATGCACCTGCACTCATAGAAAAATATTGGTATAAAAACGCAGGCATTAGCTCTCTGCTCATCATTGTGTGAGGTGTGTTCTAGCAGATAGTTACGCATATTCTGTTTCTCGATTACAACGAATAAACTTACATTCAACTATCACAATCATTTTCTATATATGTTTGTGGCTTGTTAGTGTGAACTTCAACATCGACAATAGATTGTGTGTCTGCAGTATTTTGCTGTTATATAGCTGTGATCAGTTCTACTATTACCATTGCTGATGTTTCTACAAGTACTATATATCTGCTAGTTGCTGTTTGCTGCTTAACTACTCAATAAAACAAGATAGGTGAAATGAAAAACATTTAAGTCAATAATGTTAATTTATTATTAACATAAAACTTTTTCCTCCATTGTTTTTTCATGAAAAACAATCAATTGAACACAACAATGTTCAATTGATTGAGGTATTATGTTAGATCGATTGTTATGTGTGCATGTGACAATTTCATTATGCACATAACAATTAACCTGATAATACCTCAATCAATTGAACGGTATTGCTTTTCGTGAAAACTACCTCGAATGAACGTTTGTTAAAATCTGTTATATTTTCCTCGTTTATAAATTGATTATAACGACGGGGGAGGAAAGTGTCAATTACCTCTTTCTCACTGCTGTAATTTTCCTGCTCTATAGTTGATATTTCGATCTCATCTTCAATCACTCCAGACGCCCCCTCAATTGCTGATTCGTCAGCAACTGACTGTGTTGCAAGAGCTGCTGCCTCTGCAAACATCATTCGCCCGCCTTGTTGAATGCGTTGGGATCGGTGTCGGATGTGTGCGCACTAGCTGCCGCGGTGCGGCCTTCTTCTCCTGAAGTTGTTTCACGGTTTCCCACGGTGGCAGTGTAATGCGTAGTACCGGCCTCTTACCAATTTGGTCTTAGCGATCCTTGCACTCTGCACCGGATAGTTGTAGTTGAATGTGAGAAGTTCAATTGAAAAAGCCTCAATTTCTTTTATAGCCGCACGATTGAAACTTATAGGATTGAAAACTTGATCAGACATTATTGTACACAATAACACGACAGCACTGGTAAAGCCAATAATTGAAATTAATATCAGAACCCGAAAGCAATTGATGAACGAAAGCAACAGCATGAACGAATTGAGAATGATGAAGCATAAACATTTGTACTTTGTATTTATACTGGAAAAATCTCCTACTCTCGTGTTCCAGACGCAGCTGAATTGTGGTTTGTTTTGTAATTTCACAGAAGCTTGCAGTGGGAAGGACAGGAGAACGTTATTGCACCTGCATTTTCGCACTGCAAATTATGTAGCGGAGCAGATGAATTGCATTCATCTCAAGCAAGGATAAACAAGATCTTCACACCTGCTCTTCACCATCATCATCATCATCACCACCATCATCGCCACCATCATCATCATCATCATCATCATCAAAACAGCGTCAACTTTATTGCAGCCGACAATCCATAGAGTGGATGGGAAAATTCAGACTAAACAACCTCTTGTAAGTTTAAAATTGTATTTCACTTTTAATTTAACTATATTTCATTTTACGAGTTCTCTCTTTCTCTCGAATTATGTTTAACACTTGTAATTATTATTTATTATAGTAGGATTAATGTTATAATTTGGAAGTTATTACATGTTTTTCATATAGTATGTTAAAATCTGTATCAAGAGCAAGATATTAACTGTATTTACTGCAATTAGATTTGAAACTGTTCATTGAGAATTTGTCTAGCAAAATATATGATTTTCTCTGGAAAAATCACGTAATTTTCATAACAGCATAAAATGGTTTATGTCGGTTAGTGTGACATTGTACAAAATTTTAATTCTCGAAGAAGGTGAAACAGTGGAGACTGCTACACCATCTTTCAATTCAAATTCGGCTATTTTATTGAACATACAAGATAATAGAGACGAATTTTTTTTTTACAACAAGCAGCAAACAGAAAATTCTTTTCTTTTGGATCAATTCACAGAAAATGGCTCGGGTTGGGTTGTGGAGAAATTAATTACGCTGATGTACATGTTGTTAGATATAATCCAATATCTGACTCATCTATTGGAAGTAACTACATACCTACACCCGCAAAATTGGCCATCAATATGGCTCTAATATATGTTTAGTACAGAGTAGACAACATGTGTTTTTGTGGTCGGTTCTGGCGTACTAATACATCGCGTAATAATCGTATTAGGGATTTGAAAAACTTATGCCAATTGTTAAATGTAGACGGTTTAACATTCCCAGTAGCTAATAAGGATTTGAATCTTTTTGAAAAATTGAACCCACAGATCGCAATAAACATACTATGTTATTGTAATGATACGGAAAGAATTTTCCCATTCAGGATAACAAAGTTTCGTGAACGGAAATATCTTATATATCTCCTTCTGCTCACCAACGACTTTGGTAATAAACATTTTTGTCTTATTAATACTCGTGAACAGAAAAATGGTCTTTCTCGATTATTAGCGGGGAGTACAAAGAATAAGAATGAAAAATTCATATGTCCTTATTGTTTACATCGATTCTCTGATGGAGCTGCCACCAAAACAGATGGAAAGGCAAATTTAGAAGCACACATTAGCATTTGTCAGTCATTTGCACAAAGGGTGCGTTACCCGCGCGAGGAAATTGAACGTGAATCAATTGTAAAATTTCGCGATTATAGCGCAACCATAAAATCTATGTATTGTGTATACGCAGATTTCGAAGCATTTTTAACACCATGCAATGATAATGATAACAATTGTGATGAAGACAATTCTTCACTTGATAATGTTATTGATGATGATAATGATAATATGGCAGCTAATCATACAAAAAAAAGACAATCAAATGCTAGTGCAACTACTAATTTGAATAAACATGTACCGTCCGGTTATTGTTATATTATTGTCAAAGATAACTCAGAGATATATTTCGGTCCGAAAGTAGTCCGTGCTTCTCATGTTGGTGAGAAAATTGTAGAACAATTCATTGATGAATTGCTTGCACACGCTGAAGTTTTGGAACCAGAACTGAGATACGAAACTCCAATGGAAGAGATGACGAATAAACAGAAATTTGAATTCCAACCGCAACAACATGTTGTCTATGTCATACCACATTATTATTTGATAGAAATAAAATAACAAAAGGTCCGTCACCACTGTCACAAAACAGGGCGCTATATTGGGGCCAAGACAACGCCTGCAATGTCAATGCAAAGCAAAAAATTATTATACCTGTAATTTTTCATAACTTTAAATCTTATGACAACTGTTTTTTAATAAGAGCATTGGGAAAATATGATGATGAAAAGTACAAAATAAACTGCATTGCTCAATCATCTGAGAAGATCTTAACAATGTCGATTGGTATTCTCAAATTCATAGACAGTTTGTACTTTCTGAATACATCACTAGCTACATTAGTAAATAATTTGTAGTGATACGGACATTGAGCATAATAGACATGTGTTTGGAAAGTTGATTCTTCGTTTCCAGACATAGATGAAAATAGAATAAGCCTTCTTTTGCAGAAGGGTCATTTTCCATATGATTATTTGTCAGATGAAACGAAATTCGCTGAAACACAACTTCCTGCTCGCGATAAGTTTTTCAACTCAATAACTGATGAGAATATAAGTGAAGAAGATTACCAGCATGCAAAAAAGTGTGGGAAGCATTTGAAATGAAATCTTTTGGAGAATACTATGATCTTTATTTGAAGACAGACGTTTTGCTTCTTTGTACAGTGTTTGAATATTTTCGTGACAAATTCTACAATATTTACGAACTTGATTGTACACAATTTCTATCCTTGCCTCACCTAGGATGGTGTGCAATGTTGAAACACACAAATATTGAACTTCAACTATTGACATGCCCTGAAAAACATTTGTTTTATGAGCAGGGATTGAGAGGTGGATTCGGGAATTAGTTTGAGATTTTGTCAAGCTAATAATAAATTTATATCAATTTTTCATTAAATAAAACAATGTACACATCTTTTGTACCTGGACTGTTGTAATCTGTACGGATTTTGTATGGAAAAAAATCTCCCACAACGTCAATTCTGCTGGTTAAGTGATGAAGAAATATCTAATTTCAATTGGCAAGATATAGATGTTAACACCTCATCATATGGTTATACAATTGAATGTGATTTAACATACCCTATTCATCTTCAACAACTTCACAATGATTTACCGCTTGCACCTCATCATGGTTGTCCACCGAAAGAATTATTCTCACACTATCAAAATGTAGAGATTAAAGAAAACATAAGTGAGACAGACATTGATGCATGCGCCGCACACAGCAACAACAGCAGCGGCAGCAACGATGAGTTTGATAATGTAAGAGCGAGTAAATGTAGATTGCGGTATAAGTAATGCAGCTAACAAAAACTTTTGACCACACTTTATGATAAAAAATTACATTTTAAATCTGGTGAACCTGCAGCTATACACAAAGCTAGGTCTAAAGTTGACAAAAATTCATCGTTATGCTATAAGCAATCACCTTGGTTGAAAGATTTTATTCAGTGTAACACATTATTAAGGCGTCAAGCTACCAATGAGTTTGAGAGAGATTTGTGGAAATTATGTAATAATTGTATATTTGGCAAGAGTTTACAATCGTCTCGCAAACATCGTGAATTTAAGCTAATTACAAACCCAGCTAGACTCGATAAAATTATAAGCAAACCAACACTAAAAGACTGGTATCAATTTGGAAATGATGGGTGTAAGTCCTGCAAAAACAGAATACTACCCCAATAAACCAATTTTTTTGGGTGCTACAATTCTTGATTATGCAAAACACGAAGTATACGATTTTCACTATAACTATATATTGAACATCTTTGACAATTCTGAAGTAAAATTATGTCTAACAGATACAGACAGTTTGCTGTATTCTATAACAAATTGTGATGATATATACAGTAATGAAATTGAATCCACAAAGATTTGATTTTTCAAATTATCCAAAGATCACAAGTGCTATTCAGCCACTAACGCCAAAATCCCGGGATTTTGAAGGATGAACTTGCATCACGAACAATGTACAGTTTCTGTGGTTTACGAAAATGTATGCATTCACATTTGAAAATCAATCATCACAAACTGTAGCTAATCTTGATGTTAAGAAACTAGCAAAAGGCGTACATAACACAGTTAAGCACAGATTGACATTTGAGCACTACAAAAATTGTTTGTTTAACAAAACTCACACTATGAAAGTTTCAATCAAATAAGAAGTAAACTGCATGAATTGTTCACTGTAAAGCAAACGAAATTAGCTTTGTCACCGTTTGATAGCAAACGCTGGATCAACCCCGTTTTCCCCGAATCCACAAAAGCGTGGGGACACCGTGATATTGAGAGATTGAATTCAGATTTCAGCGCTCAACTGCAGAGAGCTAAAAAAAGAAATGCAGAAGTAGGAGAAGGAGACGAAGAGGACAAAGACGAAGAAGCTCTCACAATCAAACGAAAACGTCTTTCTGTACTGACAGATCATGCTTACTCGCTATAATCTCGAGCATAGTGTGAAAGAAATTTTCACACTGTCTGAACTGAAATTATTTTTGGCAAACAACAGCTGCCTGTCTGTCTGTCTGTCTGTCTGCAAATATTGTTGCATTCAGAGAGAGAAAGCGTGGAAGTTGATTTTCATTTATTGGACAAGTTGTGTTGCATTGTGACAGCTCAGTGACTGGTTATCCTTGAAATGCACAGTTGTCCGGAAACGGTCGTATTGAGCAGAAGAGAAGAAAAGAAGGAGAAGCAGTTGATTATGCCATGAGCGAAGATTGTATTAGCTACACCTGCATCGAATCAAGTTCGAAATAAAATCGCCATTGAATTACATAAGCAAGTTAGAAAAATTTTATAACTAGACCAACGATTGTTAAGAATCAACATGACCTGATTCAAATTGATTTAGGAGACTTATCATCGTTATCAAAGCATAATAGAAACTTTAAATATTTTCTAGCTGCAGTTAATTGTTTTTCAAAGAAAGGTTATGCAATGGGTTTGAAAACGAAGGTGGCAAGGAAGTTGCACGAGCGCTTGAAGGCATTTTACGTGCAGAAAAATGTCGCAATTTACAATGCGACCGCGGTCTGAATTCTATAATCCACACGTTAAAGCTTTAGTTGATAAATTTAAAATTAATCAATATAGCACTTACAGCATTCAAAAAGCGGCTATGGCCGAGAGATTTATACGCAGCGTGAAAACTCGTTTATTTAAATATTTTACAGCAAATGGGACATATAATTGGATTGATTATATAGATAAATTAATTTCTGAATATAACAATCGAAAACACAGAGTAATTGGTATGGCACCTTCACAGGTGAATAAAAATAATAGTGATATTGTGTTGTCAAGAATCAATAGTTTTCATAAGAAACGTTTAGATAAACTACCAAAAAATTCTAATAGACCCAAATTTCAAGTTAATGATATTGTCCGTATTAGCAAACATAAACATATTTTTCAAAAGGGTTATACAATGAATTATACACCCGAGCTTTTCGTAACACAGATTATAAAAACATCTAAACCGATTGTTTATAAAATAGCCGATTTGGAAAATAATGATATTAGTGGAACATTTTATGCAGATGAATTATTAAAAACTCAATTATCACCAGCAGAACAAAAAGTATATCTTGTTGAAAAAATTATTCAGAAGAAAAATAATCATGCGTTAATTAGATGGTTAGGATTTTCAGATAAATTTAATTCTTGGGTTCCATTGGAAAATTTAGTAACATAAAGAATACTTTGTTAAACTGATTTTTTTTCGTTCTAGACTGCAATGTTTGAAACAGAAAGAGATAGAGAGACCGTATAAAAATATAGCTAAATTATATATGTGTATTTTTACAGCATACAGATGAAGAAAATATGCAAAATATAAATGAGACAGATGAAATAACATCATCATCATCATCATCATCATCATCATCATCATCATCATCATCTGCTGATTTTGATAATGATGTACGCTGTGATGATTTGTCACAGCTTAATGATATATCAAATGATGTTACACAGCAAATTTCAAAACCATAGTAGACTCAGTTAATTCAGTAGAGACAAAACAAAACGTAGAAAATGTGACTTAGATGTGTTAGTAAACCTCATGTGGCTGTGTTGTCGTCTGTCAATAATGCATTAAGTGCAGAAGAATATCTCTACAGCGATATTCATAAAATTGATCATTTTTCACATTGTATTTTGATGCTAAGAATAAAAATAAACGCAGGCTTGTAAAAGAAATTGCAGCACATGCAAATTCATGTAAATTTTTGAATTGTAATCTGAACAAGAATGTTTGTGTTTGTCATCTAATTACGCTAGGAAAATTAATGATTTTCAAAAGCTGAAGAATTGTGAATTTCACATACCTGTAACAATGATATCTTCCCCAAAAAGATTGGTGAGAAAACCAAGAAGAAAACAAATGTTGGTTAATTTGTTGAATTTTACAGACATTTTAAAACTTTGCTGTCAAGGCTAAATTATTGTGTTAATCAAAACAACCTACTGTAATATGTTGCTAATTGTAAAACGTATAATAATCATTTTGGAATTGTGTTAGTTGTATGTAAGTTTTATTCGTTGTAATTAGTAGTAGTAATTAATTTAAGATATTTCTATAAACAATGTATAACTTTAACCATCACTATAGACGATATGGATTTGCAAAAAAAAATAAATTGCACATATAAATATACCTTTGTTTATTATTATGTGTGCATACTCCTCATCCATATAGTTATTAGATATTAACATATTTCAGTTAGTTGATGAGCAGATGTCAGACTGTGCGCATATCATGTGAGAGAGCGATATTAGTTTATTTACTTCTCAATATGTCGGTTAATTCAAAAGTTTCTAAAACATTATGTAAAACAAAATTCATCATCATCATCAAAGCAAGAAATTAGTCTACTAGATTTTGATGGATTATTGTTAAACTCTAGTTCACAATCAAATTGTGAGAAGAATAGAAAACGGTAGATATTTTCCTGCTCAATTACGTTGTTTAATTATCGGCCATCAGCTTGTGGAAAACATCTCTTATTATCATTGATTGTTAATGAAAATGCATTAACATTTGAAAATGTCTATGTGTTTAGTAGATCATTGCATCAGCCAAAATATAGACTGCTTGAAATGATTTTTAATGGGTTGAAAATATTGGTTTATTCATGAGCGGGATATTGACAATATCCCTCCACCAGAAAAGTTGAGAAGAAATTCATTGGTTATTTTCGATGACATTATCTTTGAAGGTCGATCGAAAATTACATCTTATTTCTGCATAGGACGTCATTATAATCTTGATTGCGTTTATTTGGTTCAATCTTTTGCCGCTGCAGGTAAACATAATCTACGCGACAATGTTAATTATATTATTTTATTTCGAACTGATTTACAAAATTTAAAGTTAATATTGAGAGATTATATTGCAGCAGACATGAGTTTTTGAGCATTTCATAAAATGTGTGATAGTTTATGGAGGTCTATTAAGTGGGCAGTCATTACAATCTTTTGTGAATTAACATCACATAGTGGTGAATATAGGAATTGTTTTGAACGTGAAATTATTATTAGCTAAAACACAGGTGCGTGTGCGCTGAAGAAATTTATTAGTATTGCTGCTAGATGTGTGAACAGCGTCAGGATGAAAACAAGTCGCTAACGAAGTTGAGTAGTAGTAGTAGTAGTAGTAGTAACCCAGTTGCTGATGGTAATTTAGATAGCCATCATGTTCGTAATCATCATGTTCGTAATCAATTAAAGACGAAATCAAAATTGTTACAGAATACTATTAGCAAGTTAAGAAATTCAATTGTTAATAAACATAAAAGTTGATTAGTAGCAGAAGAGCTAATGAACGAGATTTACAAGATACATTTAGCCCAATAATAAAACCACTTGTAGAATTAAAATCTTCTTTTGATAATCGCAATAATAATAATAATAATAGGAAACATGTTAGAAAAAATGCTGAACAGAAGTATGAAGAAGAAGAAGAAGAAGGAAATGAGGTGGTGATAAGTTCAGATGATAATGATGATGATGATATAGTTGATGATGATAATTCGACCCACAGAGTAATTTACAGAAATTAACGCATAATATATACAAGAATTTCTTGTAAAAAGAAAACGTTTCTTTTGGATTAAGTTATGATAAGAAAAGCAATCAGTTTAAATTCGGACCTAATTCAGTTGTAAGATTCGACAATAAGCATTTATATGTAGATGCAATTAGATATCCATTGTCACACGGCCTGCTAGAACTCATTTTTTCGAAATAAACCAGATGCAGATTTATATGGTGTAAGCTCGATAAGACAATATAAACGAATACTAACGCAGACACGTATTCATTTGAATAAACGTAATAATTTGAAAACCGGAGCAGGATTTAAATATAAACATGTTATCAAAAAATATTTCCATCTATAGCGTTAACTGTCAGTGCTGTTGGTAGGCAGAACAGATCACGCAGACGAAATGTGCGATCTTTTCAGCTTAGTAGACGGAGAGGCAAGTAGGTGATGAAGATCAAGAACATGATGGCATGCAACAGCTCTCTTCATCCACCCCGCTGCTTGCTCGAAAAAAAGAAAGACCGAAGAATTCATGATCAAACAAGTTTAGCAAACTTATCATCAATTGGGGATCTGCACAGACGATTGAATGAGACTGGTTTAGGTGGAGGAGGAGGAGGAGGAGGAGGAGGAGGTGGAGGACGAAGTGAACGTACAAATCCTATCGCCTCTTCGTCTAACACTATGAATAAATCATTTTATCGTAATCTTCCTGGAGATGTGAGATTATCACGTAATAATGAAAGTAGCGGTGATCATGCTGATCATAACGCTGATTATGATGATGCTGAAGTAAGCGGGAAAGGACTCGGAAAAATTAGATCGAAACTAAATATCGTTAGGCAACACAGAAAAACCACATGTAGAAATTACCAATATTTTGACAATGCAGATGAACTTGTTGAAAGATTAGCTTTATTGATAGGCTCACAGTCAGCTGGTCATGATAACCATTCAGCTGAGATTTCATCTATAATAAGCCAACTTTTTGAAGCAGGAATAATAGAATAATGTTCACACGTAATTAGGTTCTAATTAGGTGTGAGATAGTCAGCTAGTCTGCTAATCAGCCGATTTGTGGGAAAATATTTTTTGAAAAAGGCGGGCGGTAGAGGAGCTGGGTGAGGTTCTATCTTGTCTTCATGATCCGGCTATCTCACAAGATACAGTAGCCATGTTGGTTACAGCAATTAATGTGGTGACAAAGTCACATATGGTGCCGGCGCGCATTGTGGTGATAGCGGCCATTGTGGTGCCGGCGTCAATTTTGGTTACAGAATTCCAATTGGTTACAGCGGCCATTTTGGAGACATAATCAGATTTGGTTACAGTGAATAGGTTGGTTACAGAGAACGCTCTGGTTACAGCGTCCATGTTGGTTACAGCAACCATCTTGGTGACAGCGGCCATCTTGGTGACAGCGGCCATCTTGGTGACAGCGGCCATCTTGGTGACAGCGGCCATCTTGGTGACAGCGGCCATCTTGGTGACAGAGTTGGTGACAGAAGTAACAATTCTATACTACTCAAGCTGACCAGATAACAAGCTGCAAATGCGGAACGTGTAGGAGCATCAGCCGTATCCAACCGACTTAGTTATGTGGAACAAATTTATCCTCTACCGGGACTATTTCTGTTCACGGTATCTGTCAATCAAATAGATCACGTATGAATGATCCATGCTGCTCCCTGCAGGCATTGTCTTATTTCCCTTTTGCTAATCCCATTAATTCAGAGCCCGACGAGTAGACTACTTCTCCCATTCCTACTGAGCACGGCTACTACACGTTCAGCTCAAAGCCTGGGAATCATAACTGGTATCCACGGAGATTTTAACCTTTGGCTATGTTTCGCTCCACAGTTCACAGAATCAATATCCTGCTCTATGAACACCATCGAAACTTTACATAGAAGAATATTGACTTTCGCTCCCTAAACTTATATGAGAATTCGCGTTTCAACATACGATATCTTGATTACCGCCGATTAAAAGATATTTTATCCGATGTTGAATTATAGGAAATTACGAGCTCTTAATTTATACCACAACATTTTCATTTTCATTTCATGCGAATATGTAATAATAGAATTCAACTACTGTATCATGTAGAATTGCAGTTCCCTTGATAAGCCTT
Source organism: Laodelphax striatellus (assembly GCA_017141395.1). NCBI lineage: Eukaryota > Metazoa > Arthropoda > Insecta > Hemiptera > Delphacidae > Laodelphax > Laodelphax striatellus. The sequence continues at coordinate 28,657,583 of CM029533.1, read as the reverse complement.
CGATGAAAAATCTTTTCAAATAGCCTACTTTCAAGGTTATTGTGAACTAATCAGAAAAAAGCAATGTGTAAACTCGGCCCTGTTGCTGGGCAATGGCCATATGCAACGACTTGGTCTGGAATGAAATCTCCTAAATCAAATTTTATTAGGAGACCACCGACCCGAAAGTTGGTCGGTCGACTGAAGACTTAGAAATATATCTAAATGTATCCTTAGAAATGTATATAGTTCTATGGCTGAAGGACGGCTGGCCCTTGGTGGCACATCAGTTCACTTCAGTTACCGCCAATACATTACACCAACAGCTACATGCTGTTAAGTGAGTTCCTCAGCTCCTCGTAAATTCACTTCGGAGAGGTTTTTTCGAACTGGGAGCGATTCACTTCTGCTCAGCTCATTAAATAAAGCATAAACTAAAAGGCGGCCGTTTAGCACGTGTTTGGTGTGAAGGGTCTGGTCTGCTTCCAGCCTGCTTGCTCAGCCATCTTGTTATCCGGACATTCGTTACTCCCTGTGTTTGTACGCTGCGGGGGTCGGTTTGACCCCCTAAATCTCTCCAGCACCTCCGAAATCCTCTCAAGGGGTGCCCAAACTACATCTCCGACCCCACTTTTAGCCCGCTGCATACCAAATAAAGAACAGCGTCTCCTAATTGTTAAAGATATATAGATTCTTGTAAATATACTACAAAAACCAATTAACTCTTTTCTCTCTTCCAACAGCAATGGTGTTAATTTTGACACGTCACACTGAATTACACGGCGCATTCATTGTAAAAGCACGTGTTATTATTTATTTTTATTAGCCCATTTTCTTAGACAACGTATTACGTGGTTCCACATCGAGTGAATTTTATCATCAACATCAATAACAGGAAGTTGGAAGTAGATAGCAGTATCAATTCATATTTGTGGAGAATTTATAACTTTTCAGGATACAAATTTAAATGAAATCTTGTAATCTTCACGATCTAAACAGCCCGTCGCGAAAAAATAAACATTCGTAAATACTGTACTCCAAAAAATGTATTTATTTATTCTTCCAGGAAAAATGATTATTTAAGATTCCAGCAGTTGGATAGGAAATTTATACATTGTCAAGAAAAAACTTTTGCAGACGAGATGCAATGTTTCATTGGTTCTTGAAATCGAAATACAATTCAACAGTAGAAACTCTACAATGTAGAAATGGACAACTTTCACAATAGTTTAAACGTCCTCTCGAAACTAATAGGATTAAAGTAAGTCAGTAATGTAGCATCTCCTGGACAAGTTGCAAATCATTGTTTTCTTATTATTTCTCCCGACTTTATTCAATGATGACATTCGCCTATAACTACAATAATAGCCCTCTATTTTGTATTCCATTATTTTTCCCATAAAGATTCAGATAAGCTTCTGTAAAATCACTTCATTCGATAAAATTGATGGGAATAGGTCAACATACAATTTTTATGATTGCAGAAATGTCCAGATTCAGTACAATGTAGTATCCAAGGAAGGATTAAGATAACACATACACAATACACATGCATCTTACATAATATATAACACATGTTATATGTGCAATAAATTATAATTATATGATCACTCCTGGAATTTCTATTATCAATGAGTAAGTTATAGAATAGCTATTATTCACAATCACCAATCACGGTTTCTATTCAACCTTAAAACATTATTGGGTATAATAGTGAATTGTGCACCTGTTTCGAACAACACTTTGTTGAATGGCTGAGAATAGCATGTAATTATTTCCAGTAGTTGTAAATCTAAAGGGATTTCGATTAAAAAAAATTAACAACTAATAATTAACAATAAAAATCCACTGCATAAAACCATTATGGATCATCAATATCATATTAAGGTCCAGACTCTCAGGTACTCTAAAAAGTACAAATTTAAAAAAAAACTAGGAAATTCTATAACACTTCTCAGCATACTTTTAGATTATAATTCAATAATTTGGTAACACTTTTATAAATATTATAACATTTTTATAATAATCTATAACACTTCTCAAAATACTAATTATTAAGATTACAATTTTATCAGGGCTTAAACCTTTCTCATCCCAACACTCATACCTCTTCCAATGCCTTGATGTGAGTCTCCTTCAATGTTTCAATTCCATAGTCTGGGAACAAACAACCAATGATGATACCACACATTCTGCGACTTTTGTTTTCTGTTCCCAATATCTGCATGCAACCACTGAGATATTGGAGCATGCTTGAATGAATCATCCTTGTCGACTGAAAGAAATCCGATTTCGCGAAACAGATATTTGGTTGATCAATATTCGTAGCGAGCGCTCGGAATACACAAACAAGACACCAAAGAAGCGGCGTCGCCTCCTATAAATACATAGCAGTGTGCGGAATAAAAAGAGTTACAGTCGAAAGTTGGGACCACCTAGAAGATTCAAGTTGGCCTGTTTTGTGAATGGATCGAACATTACTTGGTCGCTGTAAATAACCTTTTGTTGCACCATAAAGTAATAAAACTATGATACGGGCAATAACTCTGATCGAAGGTGCGTTCGGTCAATCGCTTTCTCCCGATTTTTGTCTCTTTTCTCTGTCGAGCAAAGTCCTACCTGGAATATAAGTGAGGGGGGCCACATTCGTCGCTTAATGATGGTTGCTGCTCGAAAAACGCTGATCCATGCTCGAACTTTGGCTGCTATTCATTTATCTGGATTTGCATCCCACGCCGCTCCGACCCGGTATCATCTAAATCACATCTTGTGCGACCTTTAACGGCCCAAGGAGGATTCATCCAACAGATGAATCTAAATTTCAAAGCAGATTACGCCAAAAGCGATGTATCGATTTCCATTCAAGTGTTGGTTTATGAATCCGGCACTTTACCGTCCTCTGTTTCCCCCATCGCCATCCACGCGTTCGGCCTCCGACAATTGACACTGAATTAATGGCCGACAGTGAACTCGACTGCGAATTTATTACCTTAAAAATGGAACACACTCGATTTATAATTTATCGACAACAGTGAACTCATCTGTAACATCGTAATATTGGTTGTGCAATACTGAATTATTCTTTCTGAAGAAATAATCGTTGAGAGTGATGACGCAAGACGAAAAACAACTCCACTCGAAATTTCTTGAAAGCCGCTTAAATGTTTTTTCTCCTGAATCTAAATATGGATCATCACAATTCATTAACGTTGAGAAAGGTGGAAAAAATTCTCCAATAATATTTTCATGATCAATGAAACATCATCTTCTCTCTTCAAGAGCATCAGTTGAATTGGGATTTTCTTTGAGAATGATATTTAAATATTATAGATCACGTTTGATTCTAGTTTTTCAAGTACGATTTTACAATTTAATGAAGGAACTTCTTGAAACCACGAAACACCAAATAAGTCATTGTAGAATATTGGGAGTAATTCACTTGTTTTCAAAGTCAATGAGTTTGTCCCAACAAACAGCCAAATAATGAGTTAATAATGAATGAGATAATAATTTGGATTTCCAACTCAGAACTGAGAATTTCTCAACTAAAAAGATGTGATAGTTCACTGAATGTATATAATTCTTCATATCTTGTATTTAAATCAAATCAAATTTTATTTTTCACGTAAGTATACCATAAATTAGCATTACATTTTATAAAAAATCATCATATCAGATAAGTCCTAACAAATGAAACCATTTCTTTAATATTCTCTCAGTATACGAGAGTATTTGTATCAATATGATATTCATGAATGCAAATTGATTGTTAATGTATTCTGTAGAGGTTACTGTATAGGACTTAGTATTATTGGCGTGAAATCATGGATTTGAACTTATATTACTCATTGTTAATTACAATTTTGTACTAATAATTAATTAGAGAAATTTGTGGTAAATAATCTGAATTCACAAGAAACAGAATCACAAACTGTGAGATTATAGGTCATGGGAGCGTTTCAACCAGGTGAAGATCGTTCACTGTGTGGTCTGTGAGGAATCTCTATGGCTGTGTGCACAATTCGTAACGGAGATTCATTACCATGTTGAAATGGTTTTTGCATAGCGCTGGGGAGGCAACTTATTCTGGAAGCTGCTCCATTAGTCAGTGCTTCTCCAGTTCCGTACACATAGAACGCGAATCGTAACAAGTTCGATCAAATAATCAAATGCAAATTGATTGACGAGCTGTATTTTTTGTCGGTTCTACACTAACTGGCTGTCCAACACCAAATCATGTTATGTACTACATCCTTCGGTGAAGGCAACATACCTCCTATTCCCACGGTACATGTGCAAATCAAGTTATGTGAATGCTTCAATCACGAGAAAAATTTGATCTAAGATTGTAGATTTCTTAAATTTCAGTTGATGTCGAACAATTTAACCCACCTTAGAAGAATTTTGCTGCACCATTTTTATAACGACAAGAATCAAACGGTATTGCTGCGATTTCATTGGTAGAATTAGGCCCTGTGCCCACTGAGCAACTGCTATCTGACTGCAGTCGTGTACCCAGCGTTTAGTGGCGAAGCGTGGTATACTTATTTGGTATTCCCCATAGGAAATATACCCGGCGATGACAAATAAGTATACCACGCTTCGCCACGGCCACCGTTGCCAGATAACAATTGGCTGTTTTTCTGGTAATCGGGTAATCTAACTTATCAGCCAATGGTATCTGGCAACGCTGAGTTGGCGACTGCAGTCAGATAGCAGTTGCTCCTTGGGCACAGGGCCTTAGTAGTAGAGTAGCTGCTGACATACTAAAAAGTAGAAGAGTGATTCTACTATGGTAACATGTACTCTTCTCTGTTAAAATTTTTTTTATTGGTTGAGTAAACAAGATTGAGGTTGGCCACTAAACACTAATTTACTACTAATGAAAACCTGGTGAATATATCTCATATCTTATAATTATTATGTATGGAAAAACCTAAATGTGACTGGCAGCGCCTGTAAAAAATTACTGCAAGGATAATTCTGAATAAAAAATGTGTATATTGTATTTTAAAAATTCTATACTATTTTGTTGCAATTGTAAGGGCAGAATAAATTTCATTTTCATTTTCATATGATGTACAATGTATATGATGTATTTTCATACGATGACCTCTACCCTCCTTCAACCCTGTTAGAATAGAAGAATAGAGAAAGAATTACCCTACTTTGCTCTCTATATGATATAAGCTAACAAAATAGCTGACATTTTTAATTGGGAAAGAGGTTGAATTTTTGAGAACCGGACATGTTTTGGTGAATTAGTGATAAGTTTTAATAAGAGGGGCATTACCCATGTCCATAAGAACAAATCTGTTTAAACATTAAATATTCTATCAATACACTGCATGACAATAGACATGAATTGGCTTGACATTAGATGACATTAGACATTGAAAATAAAAATCGGAGATTGTAACCCCTACAAATTCTACAAATACTATATACTTGAAAGAGCACACAATTCAAACTGATGATTCTTAAACAACAATACTGTTGACAGCAATACTGTAGCCTATTGAATACATTCCAAGGTAAATTTTCCATTTCGTAATATTCATTTGAGCTCCTCAATATTCGCCGTTTGCACGGTAGGTATACGATTACTGGGTAATTGTGTTCATTTGGCGAATGGTGTGGCGGAGAGGGGTGGGACGACCGTTCTAAGGAGGCCATTAAGCTTGTTTCGAATTTGCCTGACCGGGAGACTGCGACTATGATGACTGGGTCCTAATTGTGTATAGTTTAGTGCTGTAATTACCTCTGAAAACGACGATGCTCGTCGCTTCCCGGGAGGAGCAAGATACGATAGTGTCCTGTTACCAAAGCATTATACTGCGCATTATATAGTCTTCATTTATGTGAAATACAATTATTACGGTGCGTTTAAAATGTGTCCACTAACGTATGAGGACAATTTTATTATGAAAAGCAATGTTCACCGATGCACAGTACGCTGCCTTGACAAGTTCTGAGAGATAACGTCTTGTAAACAGTAAAGTACCGATAATATTACTGGGACGCCGAGGCCGTATGCTGCCTCTTGGGTGTCTCTATTTCGTATTGTAGCACGGGCACTGTTTAAAAATTCAAAATTTTTGATCCGCGATAGGAGATCTCAACGGTAATTAAAGACGAGATTAACGATTATTATTGTTAGCAACAACCTGTGTGGAATCCTTATCCTATTTTTATAAGTATTATTATCGTTGCTCGTATCCACGAAGATGCTTGACCACCAGAGTCTGACTGGTGCCGCAACTAATCAAGCTCTAATAGCGACAATCCCCTCCTCCCATTGCCATGTAATACTGTGCCTTACCAGTACACCCAGCTCCTACACAAACTGCATGATCTAGACATAAATTAGAACGCCATCAGTCTTTCCCTCTTTGTCTCATTTTCACTTCTGCTCCTCGCCCTCCCCAGTGACCAAACCAATGCTCACTATCATTTCCCTGGCCACCCATTTCTTCCCTCGACCCCGATAAGATCTAAGTACCTCTTCAGCCTCAGTCTGCGCCTACGCAGCAACATCACATGCACCAAATGAATCGCTTACAAATGCTGAGAACTAGTTTCCCATAGCTTCACTGTTGGTGCCTATACTGAACTGTTCATGTAATTAGAAGTTTGAACGCGATCGCCATGCTCAACGATCTCATCTAACGAGAGCGACTTTGCAATTAACTGATGCAATCAGTTGCCATCTTTTCAAGTGCTTTGTAGGGTTAGATGAGCTGGAAGTATGTCAATCGATTGTCGTCTGATATTAATAAACAAAGTTGTGATCGTAAAATTAAATCGAAACAATACATTGTTTAGAGTATGATTTGAACATTCCCTCTCTCCATCTTCACTAACAACAATAATATTCCTCTCTTTTCCTATTTCCTATTCTTATCCTACAGAGAAGAGTGTGAACATATTATCATTGCCTCTCTCTCTCTCTTGCGTTTTCAAACAATTCTTTGAACTTTTCCACAATTCACACAGTTTCCAATTGTTATGGATTTTTGAATCCTAATAGAATACTTCAAAGAAAGTGTGAAAAGTTCTCAATTGTTTTGGATTCTCATTTCCGCTAGCACATGAATAAATAAGAGAGTGAGTACCAGAGATACAGATTATGATTTCATGGGTGCTGCTCAAAAATTCTTGAAAGAATACTGAGCACATGCAACATAAAACATAAAGTTTGTAATATTATAGAATTATAGTGTCAACTGCCTTCAGTCTCTGTTATGGTCCATTTGGAATGAATAAAAATTTTACATTTGAGTTATAATAATTTCATAATTTAAAAATCTTACAATAATTATCTCATCATAAGCAAAGTTTGTTCAATATTCGTGCGGGACAGACTCTTTGAATAATTTAACAAGTTCTGAAAATTCAAACTCATCAGTATTAATTTATTGTTGAATTTATTTTTATAATTTATTCTTAGTTATACAAATATACATTCTTAACATACATAAATCAGATTATCACTGCACTTTTCCTTATCAACAACTTTGTATTTCTGTGCATTCTTTTGTGTGAGTAAATAAAATATTTGAGATTCAATTCAAGAAGCCTATCCTACCTAACAACATCATACTACCTACACTATCATAGTTGCATTAAAATATACTTAATTGCAATATCATGCATTTCTCATAAATATCAAATCTTGATATTCAGTGAATTACATATTGTGTACAAGTCTTGAAAGAAATATCGAGTGAAAATAATTATAGAGTAACATATTTTTAATTATTCTGATCGCAACACCAATCACATTTGTCATTGGAGCCCATTTAGCCATGAAAGGAAGTCGAATGGCTATGATCCAAGCCACAGTATCTCTTAATATATCATGTCAACTTTGGAGATAATGCGAGTTTTGTTATTCTCGGCACGATTTTAGCAAGATCTAATGATATCTCACTGGGCAATCCTTCATATATGTTTTATTATCCACGTATACACATAATATAGATTTATTGCCCAAGAACTGGTTGATTTTCCAGTAGTTTATTCCTGCAGCTCTCCGAGTACCTACAGCTGATATGGGACGATGGGCACTTGTATTCGCGCACAACTTTGATAAGTAGCGAATGTAGGAGAGGTTTACACATTCAATAAACTGCTATGACAAATATCCAGGAATTTGTTGTGACAAATGGAGTGAATAATGATGGTATCTCGTGGAACAGACGAATAAACTAGTAAATTCATACGGGACGGTTTGCCTGTTATTTATGTGATATGCGCCAAGAATAGAATGTCCACTGAACTGAGACAGAACTTGCAGTCAGTGTGCTTGTTTGTGTTGTGATCTCGTTTACTGGAAAACTTGTTATATTTCATGTTTTTTCCAGTTGCAACTCATGGTAACAGGGAGCTTTCGTGGGATCCTGGCATTACCAGAATCAACCGTCAGTTTGGTTTTTAAAATTTACAATACGAAACAATTATTCATTATTGATATTATTAAATAGACTAAATAAAATTATGCCACCTCACGAAACAATTTTTTATATTATTAAATAGGCTAAATAGAATGATGCCACCTCATTATTGGTAAACATGCGGAATTGAGAAGTCTAATCTAAATCCAATACGTTCTCACGAGTATAACATGATCTTGATTTTCAGTTATACCAAGTACGATTGAACAGAAGACGTTTCAGATCAATTATTATTCAATTATAAAAGGGCTGCCAAGGCATGTTCAAGTGTGCTTCTATGAAGTGTATTCAATTTATTTAAAGAAATTATATTTCCAGACAGTTTTCGATTCAAACTGAATTCGGTTGCATCATAAAATTTTGAATTTTATTATCCATATGTGTATAATAGATTGATATGTTGTTGTATGTGGCATGTATGTTGTGGAGTATTAAGAGAAGTTATCCAATCATGAGTTTACGAGAGAGCGTTGAAGAACTGTGCCAAAATTTGATTGATTCTCTATAATTAAATCCTTTCTTATAGTTAATTTGAAGTCTCTCACGGGTTTTATTACATTTGTAATTATTCAGTCGCCAGATTGGTTAAAATTATCTGATTATAGAACATAATTCCAGACGATTAATCGGCATAATTTTTCTCACTCACCGTCAGAAACTATAAAATATTTGACTTGTCAAAAGGGAATTTTCCACGCTCACTTATAAGCTGCTCTGTATAAGCAGTCAACCGCAAATTTTCCCATCCCAAGACCCTTAACACTAGCTATAAGATCAACTAACCTCAGGGTCCAGTTCAGTCTTCATTTTTTGTTAATACTCTGGAGAAAACAAAGCCGAAAGTAAGAGTACATTACAGAACGTTTTTTCATAGAGCAAGTACGTAGTAAGAACGTGGAAAACAATGATTAAGAGAGGAGAATCAACGTGGCTATTGGTGGTGTGGAAGTTGAAAAGAGTATTCAGGATTGATAATTTCGGATAGAATGGTGGTTTGATGGGCTTTGATATTTTTGTATTAAAAGAAATCATGAAAATTGACTCTTAATAAGTAGTTACGGATGATGAGAACAATAAAATATTAAGTTACTGATTATGGGAGTTCAGTGGCTTCTTATCTTTTATGGCACAAACATCATTAGCTGAGTTTAGATGGGATGATAAATTATGATTGGATTGATGATCAACTCATAAGTTTGGGTAAAGTACATCATATGAAAGGGACACATATTCATTGTGACAATTTATTAAAGTTGTATTCATTTAGAGTTTTGTATTATCAAGTCTTCTATCACTTCTTCCTTCAAGTGACATCGAAATAGTTTCGAATTAATCAAAATCAGAATATTAGAATTCAGAATTATGAAATAGCATTAGAATATTATTGATTCTAAAATATTAGAATTAACATTAAATAATTTCACAATTTATGTGTTGTTTGATGAATGTTAGATGTTGTGATATTTATAATACATAATGAAAACACTTTGACATAGTAAAATATATCACTCTATTTAGTAGAGAAATTCACAAACATATTTCGGCATCATTGTGCCAGTTCATTGAAAAGTTACATCAATCATCTTGTTTGATGTTGAACAGGAATCAGTAGTGTCGTATCGATCATAGATTTTAATCATGCTTTCAATTACTGATGAGTAAGTACGACATTCCTCTCCCATATTACCATGAGAATGATGTTTAAATGTCATAGAATAATCACCATCCATGAATGTTCTGAGAATGCAACATCACGCACACCAACTTTCCTAGACGCATAGCGTCAATTTCTTTCCGTCAATTTCTTTCCAAATCGGCCTGGGATACGGAGAAAAGCAGGCTCTGGAAGGCTTCAAAACGTCACGCGCTGCATTTTATGCCCTGCTTTATTGGCGCAAAATGAAGAACGGTCGGCGAGATGGACGTGTGAGGCTGGCTGATTGAAGCTGTGCGCAGCAAATGCGGGGCTGAAACTCCTCCGGTTCTAATAGCAATCATGTTGATCAGACGCGAGCAAAGTTAGCGCACGTTGTAAATCGGCAACATTACCGACACAATTTAGCTTACAATAGGTGGTAGGTGGCCGGTGCGCTGCGAAAGCCAGACATTTACGACTGGCAACTGTGAAAAGAGTTACGATCGGCACTTCTAATCGGAGAGGACCTCACTCACTTGGCAGTCATTTAACTCGCGTTATAGATTTGCCAGACATTTGGCTCAGACGTGCACTGACATCTAGACAGATTGAATGTTTACCGATGGAGGTAAGTGTAAGCTTTGCTATGCACAACTAGCTCTCATTGTGTGGTGTGCAGGTGGAACGCAAGATTACTGAACATAGCAGGTAGATAATTAGAAACTAGACTAGATAATTTATAATTATCTGTCTAGTAATCTTGGGAGGAACGTACACTGCAATTGGCAACCATAATTAACAAATTTGTGATGGTGGATTGTGATGATATAGCTGAAAATACGTTGATTATTTCGAGTTCTGACGGTGCCTGCTTATAGATGTTGTGATATTTATAATACATAATGAAAACACTTGGATATATTCAAAACTATCACTGTATTTAGTAGAGGAATTCACAAACATACGAGTATTTCGGCATCATTGTGCCAGTACACTGAAGATGGCACAATAATGCCGAAACATGTTTGTGAATTTCTCTACTAGATACAGTGATATTTTTGACTACATCCAAGTGTTTTCATTATGTTGATTATTTTCTAAATTACTTTATTCATTGAAATTCAAATTATATTTATTTATCACTTCACTAATGTACATAGTGACTCACTCGAAGCCGCTCACTTCGTATCGCTTTCAAAATTCAAGGAATATAATCTTATTTGTAGATTTTCTGTTAATTGTGTGGAATTTCATGATATTGAGTCCACTATCTGATATTATCAATTCCACTAGAAGTAGATAATATATCAGATAGTGTTTTGTTTCATTTGATTTTTTCCATATCATTTCTTAAGGTCCTACCTTGAATCCACTCTAGAGTTGATCTGAGAGGTTTTACTGAGCCACCATTGATTCGCTCTAGAATACAAAAAGTCTGTTCAATATCCAACAAGCCAATTCAATTATCAATTAACTTATATTTATATTTCTTCAATGATCGATTTGTAGTGAATCTTAAATCAAAATCAAAATTTAATTACCTCTGTCAAGCAGAATAATGGGAATGGAGGTCGAAGTATCAAGTATAGGTATTGAATACATCACTCCTTAATTGATCTCGAATTTTAGATCCCTTCAAGAAGGAAATAATGAATCTATTATTTCAAAAATTTATGGATAATCTCTGTTGAGTTACAATCTCTGCAATTGTTACTGAGGTGCATTGCACAGACACTACCAAAATGGTGACTTTTAAAAATGGTTTGGAAAGGTTTCGTTTCCAGTTAATGAATTTGGTGGGTTGAATTAGAAATTTGGTATTGGATTGGTAATGAGTATTTGGTATCGTTGATTTCCTTCCAATTCCATATTACAAACGATATTAATTTTTTGAAATGTTTGAAAATGGGATATTGCAACTATTAAATTGCTTTATAAATCAGAATAATTTATTGATCGAAATTCCTAATTAATAATAGTATTCAGAGTATTTGATGGCATCATTGATTTGGATTTTCGATCAATAAATAATTATGTTTGAAAGTTTTATTGCTATAGTGATGGAGCTCCTGTTCACCCTCAACCTTATCTAGACTCTCTCCCTCCACTGTTGCTTACGTCACAAACTATCGTTACAAGAGGAGAAACTCACGAATGTTCGACGTTATAGCCGAGAATCGCAAAAATTCCTTCAAAAACTACCTTTATAATCCAGAAAAACACCAACTCCGCCCTCTAGTATTGGACTTTGACCTGGGATTTTGGTGGATTCGTATTGCTTACGTCACAAACTATCGTGACAGGACAAAAAGCTCACGAATGTTTGACGTCATAACCGAGAATCGCAAAAATTCCTTCAAAAAGTACCGTTATAATCGAGAAATACACCAATTTTGTCCTCTAGTAGTGGACTTTGACCCGGGATATTTATTCGGGTTGCCTACGTCAAACTACCGTTACAAGAGGAGAAACTCACGAATGTTTGACGTTATAGCCGAGAATCGCAAAATTCCTTCAAAAGTACCGTTATAATTGAGAAAACACCAATTTTGTCCTCTAGTAGTGGACTTTGACCCATTCTTGCCAATTCGCGTTGCCTACGTCACAAACTATCGTTACAAGGAGAAGAAACTCACGAATGTTCGACGTTATAGCCGAGAATCGCAAAATTCCTTCAAAACTACCGTTATAATCGAGAAAACACCAATTTTGCCTCTAGTATTAGACTTTGACCCGAATTCTTGCGTATTCGCGTTGCTCGTCACAAACTATCGTGACAGGAGAAAAGCTCACGAATGTTGACGTCATAACCGAGAATCGCAAAATTCCTTCAAAAACTACCGTTATAATCTGAAATACACCAATTTTGTCCTCTAGTAGTGGACTTTGACCCTGGGATTTTTGATTCGTGTTGCTTACGTCACAAACTATCGTGACAGGAGAAACTCACGAATGTTTGACGTTATAGCCGAGAATCGCAAAATTCCTTCAAAAGTACCGTTATAATTGAGAAAAACACCAATTTTGTCCTCTAGTAGTGGACTTTGACCCGGGATTTTGCGTATTCGTGTTGCCTCACAAACTATCGTTACAAGAGAAGAAACTCACGAATGTTCGACGTTATAGCCGAGAATCGCAAAAATTCTTTCAAAAACTACTGTTATAATTGATAAAAACACCAATTTTGTCCTCCAGTAGTGGACTTTGACCCGGGACTGTTGCGTATTCGCGTTGCCTACGTCACAAAATATCGTTACAAGAGAAGAAACTCACGAATGTTCGAAGTTATAGCCGAGAATCGCAAAAATTCCACCAAAAAGTACCGTTATAATTGAGAAAAACACCAATTTTGTCCTCCAGAATTGGACTTTGACCCGGGAGTTTTGCATATTCGGGTTGCCTACGTCACAAACTACCGTTACATGAGGAGAAACTCACGGATGTTTGACGTTACAGCCGAGAATCGCAAAAATTCCTTCAAAAAGTACCATTATAATTGAGAAAAACACCAATTTTGTCCTCCAGTAGTGGACTTTGACCCGGGATTCTTTCGTATTCGCGTTGCCTACGTCACAAACTATCGTGACAAGAGAAGAAACTCACGAATGTTCGACGTTATAGCCGAGAATCGCAAAAGTTCCTTCAAAAACTACCGTTATAATCAAGAAAACACTAATTCCGCCCTCTAGTATTGGACTTCGACCTGGGATTCTTGCGTATTCGCGTTGCCTACTTCACAAACTATCGTTACAAGAGAAGAAACTCACGAATGTTCGACGTTATAGCCGAAATCGCAAAAGTTCCTTCAAAAACTACCGTTATAATCGAGAAAACACTAATTTTGTCCTCTAGTATTGGACTTTGACCTGGGATTTTGTGAATTCGTATTGATTACGTCACAAACTATCGTAACAGGAGAAGAAACCCACGGCTATATGACGTTATAACCGAGAATCGCGAAAATTTCTTCAAAAACTACCGTTATAATCGACAAAACACCAATTTTGTCTTGTGGTAGTGGATTTTGACCCGATTTTGCGTATTCAGTGTTGCCTACGTCACAAACTACCGTTACAAGAGGAGAAACTCACGAATGTTCGACGTTATAGCGGAGAATCGCAAAAATTCCTTCAAAAAGTACCGTTATAATCAAGAAAAACACCAATTCCGCGCTCTAGTATTGGACTTTGACCCGGCATTTTTGCCAATTCATGTTGCTTACGTCACAAACTATCGTGACAGGACAAAAAGCTCACGAATGTTCGACGTCATAACCGAGAATCGTAAAAATTCCTTCAAAAACTACCGTTATAATCCAGAAAAACACGAATTTTGTCCTCTAGTAGTGGATTTTGACCCGGGATTCTTGCGTATTTGCGTTGCCTATGTCACAAACTATCGTTACAAGAGAAGAAACTCACGAATGTTCGACGTTAAAGCCGAGAATCACAAAAAATCCTTCAAAAAGTACCGTTATAATTGAGAAAAACACCAATTCCGCGCTCTAGTATTGGACTTTGACCTGGGATTTTAGCGAATTCGTGTTGCTTACTTCACAAACTATCGTGACAGGACAAAAAGCTCACGAATGTTTGACGTCGCAGAATCTAAAATGCCTTCAAAAGTACCGTTGTAATCAGAAAAACACCAATTTTGACCTCAGTAGTGAACTTTGACCCATTTGTATTCGCGTTGCCGTTACAAACTATCGTTACTAGAGGAGAAACTCAGGAATGTTCGACGTTATAGCCGAGAATCGCAAAAATTCCTTCAAGAACTTTCGTTATAATCGAGAAAACCAATTTTCCTCTATTGGACTTTGACCCGATTTTTGCGAATTCGTGTTGCTCCCTCACCTTGGCATCAGCCAACCCACTTTATTTGATACATAAATTGAATTTATCACGATTAGTGGATTGGTACAGTATCAAGCAATTCAATGGTTTGGATTGATAATAGATTTGAATAATGTCGGGCCGTCGTTTACGTACTTTCTTGGGTGCAATGACTACTGCACTAAGTACACGGGCAAAGGTTTTACACTATATTTGGTATGAAAATGCTTTGAGCCATTTTTTCCCCCAATCGGAAAACGTGAGAAGCTGATCTGGAGCCATGTACTCGAAGAATAATACTAGTATTTATTGGTGGCAGCCATCCGAACGGCATAACAGTATAAATTGTCCTATTCAGAAGCTATCTGAACGATCTTTTATAGTCATTTCAACAACATTTATCACGACCTGCTACAGTGAACAGAAGCATACAAATGTTTACAGGAGCCCGACTGCAATCAGAAATGCACCAGTCATGCCTCTCTGCAACAAATGCATTCTCAACTATTTCAAACTGATATTGAATTTATTTATAATTTCAATAAATATCGAACAAGATCGTTACGAGGCAATCGTGATTTCTTCTGCATGCTCTTCTCTAGTCTCCAGTGCAGATCAACCATGAACATTATATTCTCCAGCATGGCGTTCCTGATTTGTACCTCGAATTGAAATTTTATTGATGGTCGAACTTACTGATATTTTACTCATGCAAGATAATAGACATAGCAATAATTTTCTCGCCTCTACTCGAAGATCTTTACTTTACTATAATTAAATTAATACAATCACACCTAAAATCATCATTCAATGATTATATGAATAAATGAAAAAATTACAATAAATAAAATCATCATTCATAGGAATGATGGACTCTGGATATTCAAGGAGATTGATTGAATTGATATTGTGATTTATTATATTTTTTTGGATGATTGATAGTTTTTTAACGGTGTTCCTTAAAGAAACCACAAATCTCTTTACAAATTCAAGATTTTCTCTCACGATTCAAGATTTCCTCTCACAATTCAAGATTTCCTCTCACGATTAAATATTTCCTCGAACGATTCAAGATTTCCTTTCACAATTCAATATTTTAAACTCGAACAAGCAATATTTGATTACTTAAAGTCTCTGAATTATGTTACAATGATTGAGACGAACACTTGTATGCAATTGTACAAAGCTTATGCATGATTGATAATGTTTGTATATCAAAAAAACATAGAATTACGAGAGAGGACAAGATGTATCCGAAACTATGACTATCACATTACAGATCAATCACAAGTGAAAGCATAATCTTCCAATATTGTTCCAGTTACTAATTGAAAATTTCATAATATTAATGTGTTTTTTATCTTATTTTTATTTTTTGCTGGATGTGATGCCCACATAAGATGTGTACTCTAACTATAGCTTGTGTGTGGTTTCTTCCATTAATTTGGTTGATTTTTTTTTCAAATCACAGTATTCATGCATGTGAACTGAAGTTATGCTGATTTAAATTACCACATTAAAACAAAGTTAGATTAATTTTGTTCTAGCCCTGTGTTATGTTTGTTTGAAGATTTTTAGCCACATACATCATAGCTACAAGTTATGCGGCTTATTAGAACTAATAAACTACATTCCAAAATGAGATAGGTGAAATTAAGACAGGAATTTGTTAATGATCCGTGTTTCAGAAATATAACTCATTGGTACCGTGCCGGTTGGGCATTTGTAAGCTATAATTTCAAATCAGATTGACCCGCCTTGTGATATAGGTCCAGTTGTCAATTATGAGAAGAAATTTATGCGCTCCAATGCTTCAATAGGTGATCTGATACAGAAATCAATCACACATCACAAACGTAGTATTAATGAGATCTCACTAGTCATTGTCCTTAATATGTAACGTGGAATGTGATCAAGTAGGCCCACTATCTTCAGATATAAGATAATTATGTGTAGAACGCATACTTCCGCAGTACGTCTACACTGTCTAC
Organism: Laodelphax striatellus; assembly: GCA_017141395.1. Lineage (NCBI taxonomy): Eukaryota > Metazoa > Arthropoda > Insecta > Hemiptera > Delphacidae > Laodelphax > Laodelphax striatellus. The sequence goes on along the minus strand of CM029533.1, from coordinate 28,640,686 downwards.
AGTAATAAGCACTCTGAGTATTAAAATTATTTATATTATTTTAAAATATAACTTTTATAGTAGTCGTCATCTCTCATCATCATACATGAACAAGCCTATTGCTCATGTGGATATCACCCTCACAAAAAAAAAATGAACTCACATTATTGTGACGACCGTTTCTTCCTGGAAAATCAACCGACAGATAAATTGAATTTCAGAGTAGAGTATAATAACTCTACATCTTCCGTTAATCGAAAATAATTGTTCAGAGTTGAAAATTTTTTAGATAACTTAAAAACTTAGATTTCACAGCATATATATATATATATATATCACAGGTCAACAGCATTTATCACCGCTGAATATCTCAATACTACAATAACAGTAACGGTAGACTGTTATCATTAGACTGTTATCATCAACGGTAGACATCGGATTATTTGACTTATGTTCGAATTATTGTTGCTCACAATCTTATTATTCTCATACCCAAGCGACATAAACAAATGTCACGGTATATAGAAGAAGAAGAAGTCTTCTTCTATATATTGTGAACAAATTATATGAAACTGATCACTGGACATTTGTGCAAAAGTGAAATCTCTTGTCATTTTTGCCTAGTTAACAAAGCTTTTCCAGAGAGAAACGTTTTTCTCGAAAGTTTATCAATTACTTTCATAAGTACAATAGAATCTAAAAGTAGTCAGAGAGATTGGTAACATAGTTCTTACGCTATTCTACGCTGCCAAATCGATTTCCTTCCAATTATTTCCTTATTACCTTTGAAATCAAAAATTCAATGAAAAAGCCGGCTTTTATTATGATTGTTTTCATGAATAAAATATAAATATTACAACAAATAGAATCAGAAAAAGCCAATTTTATACTTTAAAATCATAATTTTTTCATACTGTATATGTATAATATGCTATTTCATACCTGAATATTTCGTTAATTCAGGTTTATTCTATTATTGCCTCAACACGATTACTAATGAGGTCACCTAACCACTTTTTTTAATTTGGTATTGTATTTATATGTTGTATTATTGTATTATTCTTGGAAATTGTGTGTAAATACATGAAATGAAAATTTCAGTCAGAAGTTATGTGAGACAATGATAAACAGTGGAAGTTGTTAGGAATACTAGTAATCTATAATTTTCATATTTGTAGCTGATATTCCAGGGGTAGGCATCATCTTCACTCGCAGCTCTTGAGACCAAATTCTATTAGAAACCTGCCAAACAACTTCGTGAATTGCCATCATCCATTGTTCGTGTCTATAATTATATGGAGAACTTAATTGAATTTTGAGCAATAATAGTTATTGGCAAAGAAAATGGAGGCTATTAATTAAGATTTGCTACGATAAGTGATGCCAGTGTGGAGCGTGCTCTTTATTACGCTCATGTTCTGATACTAATTCATGCATCCTTCCGCTTTAATAAAAATGTTTGTTCACTACGGTATGTGTGGGTGGAGACGGTTCTTTGTTGCTTACATAATGGATTAGGCTGAATTTTCAAGCAATGGTTCAATCAATATCCAGATCGCAGCATTCTTTGTTCATTTTTCAGAAGAAATGACGACCATGCAGCATTCATGAGAATTATTATGAATCCTATTATATTAAGCCAATTTCTGTATGTTTATGTATTTATGTATTTATGTATTTATGTATTTATGTATTTATGTATGTATGTATGTCCAACGGATCTCGAAAACAGCTCTAACGATTTTGATGAAATTTGGAATATAGGAGGTTTGTGATACAAAATTAGTTTGCGCCGGGTCTCAACCCTGGATAACTCAAAGGACCTAAAGGAGAAATTGATCCTTTAAGAATCAGCTGACAGAAGAAAAGAAATTTCCGTCAGTTGTAAATGATGAGAAGTGAGTCAGTGAGTGTGAGTGAGACAAGAGTATTATTTGCTGCTGAGACAGAGACAGAGAATCAGCTGACAGGAAGAAACAATTTTCCGTCGGTTCTTGATGTTGAAACCAGCGGTTCCATTACTGGAATTGAGAAAAATATCAAAACACATAAGCTGCTCCTATTCCCCTTTTTTTCTGATCTTAATATTTATCTATAGAAAATTAAAAGTAATTAGAAATTTTGAAAATATTCCATAGTGTATTGTTATTTTAAAATTTGAGGCATGAAGTTAGCCATGTGATCTGTTTTTATTTATTTGAGAAAAATCGTCAAGAGTTCATCAAAACAGCTGAGCTAAAAATTGTTGTAGCAGGAATATTTTAAATTGTCACAAAACAGCTGATTGATGTACGCTCGTTTACTGACGTTAAATCAGTTGTTTTCTGACCAGTTAAAATGACATATCAACCCATATTATTATTTCTATGAAGCAAAATTTTATAAGTGCGATTTTTCAAATAATATGCATTCAAACTCGATTATTCATAATATATTATTTCGAAAGCTGAGATTGATTTTTTTATAGTGCAATGATTTTTTTTTTCATAAATGATGATTCAGTGCATAAGACTGATGGCTGTACTTAAAAAATTGTTTCATTTCATTCCTTTTTTCCTTTTAAACTTTCATTCCTGTGCATCTTTAGAGTCATCATTATATATTATACTCCAGCCAACGAGATATTTCGGCTTCTATTATTTTGACGATTGTTTAAATGAATAAAATAAATAGTAGATCCAATTTCATCAATTCCCTCAATGGAAGGCATTAATCTAATTTTTTTAATCTTTCTACTAAAAGAGTTGTGACATAGCCCCCTTTAAACTACATACCACTTTGTAGTTTAAAGGGGGCTATGGTTGTAGGTATGCAAATTTTTCTCTATCCAAAATACGTGATTTTTTCATCGTTGCGTTGGTTTTGTTATCCTTGTCAATACGTCAGTCTGCGAATCTGTGGAGTGCAGAATGTAAGTTTTTATTTCGGTATGGAATGGATATAGAATAAAGAGTACAAAATGAATTTGAAACAGGTTATCAGTTTGCTCATTACTGTTAAGTCTCTCACAATAACGCAAAGTTGAAAACAACAGCATATTTATTCCATAATATTGAGCATGAGCTACATAATAAATAATTCCTATAAAAATATCGGTACACTAGACATCAAATGTTTGTAAGATACAATTGCGCAATGACTCAAACGAATTTAATTCAGCAATGAAATAATGTATGCATTAAAAAAGCTCAAAAGTTTTCTCTATCAATAAATTCATTCTCATAATCTATTGAATTTATTCACAAACATTATTTACATATAAGCTCCATTCAAAGCCAAAGTCTAATTCAAAGACATAAGTCAAACTCAATCATCTTAACCATAATAAGAAATTCACAAACTAAGTAAGTTGAAAGTTCACTAGAATGTTGAAAACTTTTCCAAATCTTTAGCTTATTAATTGGAGAGATATGAAATGAACTTGATCTCAGATCCACTGAAATACATATAGGCCTAGTCTGTTGAAAATCAATGAATATCCACACATGTTTGAACCTGGACTTTTCGTCAAACATGCCCAAATTCTATAAAACCTTCAGGAACGGTAGAAAAACAAGTCTAATATGGAGTGAGAATCACAAGCCCTGGTAACACAACTTGTATCACGATTTCATTGAGCATGTCAGGTCTAGGGAGTCGTAATCGTCCTCTTATCACTATCAATATCCGTTGCCCCACTTTTCGAATCATTTCCAGGTTTATGTTCACTGAGTTCAGGAACCGTTTCTTCGTTGCTTGATTCGTCACTAATGTCTTCTCGTTCTGTCTCGAGTTTTCTGTTGTCTACACGAGCTGATGGACAGGTCCATGGGTTTTGTCCTGGACCCAGAGACCTGAGGATGGTCAAGGATTTGTCGTAGCTGAATTTCTGTTACTGTGGACTTGTTGTGGGGAAGACGGTGTGGATGGGGAAGGTGATTCTGATGAAGGGCTGAGGCGATTGGGGCTCAGGAGTGGTTTGGGTTGTTGGGATGAACGGGATTAGGAAATTCGGTGAAGGTGGTGCTTGGTGGAAGAGCCAGCATGAAGGAAAGAAGGCGCAAAGAAGGGAAGACCAGGATGATGAGGATGGAGTGGTAGGAGTGATGTGCGGGCAGCCCAGAGGGCAGCAGCTTCATAGCGCTCATATTCAAATAAATGGGGGACACCGATGTCTCATCCTTCATATCGGTTGAAACTACTGAATTATTGTTATCCACGTCCTGAATGTGCTTGCCGGGAAACTGTACACCCTCCCAAACCTTCGCCTGCTTCCCACCCGACGCATGATGACTCTGCTGTTGTTCCTGCAGCAGACAGTGAATCTTGAACCAGTTGGAGCGGCGGCCGTAGCGGGATCCGCTCTTGGACATGCCGACCAGCAGACACTTCCTCAGCCGGCATGCCTTGCACGACGTCCTGTTCTTCTTGTTGATCACACACTCGCCGTTGTTCTTGCACTCCGATATCGAGCCCAGGTTGTTGTAGGTTCGTCCGAAAAAAGACTGAAAATGAAATATATCAACAATTAGGATCGTGATTTATTATTGTGACAATTTGATCGTGTTGATTTATGACAATTTGATCGTGTTGATATGATTGTGATGATATGGTAACAGGATCGTGGTAGAACAGCTACCAAGCAACAAAAGCTATTATGTAAATATTTGAAAAGGAGAAAATATCAATTGTCAAGTACCTGTTCTCTCTCAAATTATATTGCAATGATTCATCTCTGTACCAATGAGATAAATATTAATTTGGAAAACAATTAGTAGGATCGAACTTGATGAGTGCCAAGCTACAGAAACTATGATGTGAAGGATTGAGATTGGAAAGGAACCATACAAATTGATGGAATCATTAGTGCTCATGAATAGTAAATTCAATAAAAGTATGATACAGTTTCTCACCACCGTTGGAGAGAGATAAAATTTCAAAAAATAGTTTCAGTCATTAAAAAGACTCAGTTATTTATTAACAGGTAACAGAATACTAATTTTGATGGTGATGTTGTTTGATAAAATAATTGAAACCATTCATATAAAGCCAAAATAGTAATATGAATTCTGAGTGTAAAATTATGAAAACATCATGATTACCTACTGAAATGGACTTTCGCTAATAAAACACAGATAACTTGAGATAAGCACATTTGGATTATAATAATTATTCAATGCGAAGGGACTCCGGTGGAAACGCGATTCATTATCATTATTCATTAAGTGACACTACCAGAAGCTTATCGAAAGTATTCATCTTTAGAAATTGCCTATATGCGTTGAACCGATGGAGCGAAGATTCAGACAATAAAAGAAATATCTTGAAAGTTAATTGCTTCAAGGATAATTATCATTTCAATACGAATATAAAAAATTAATAGCGAATTTGAAAGTGTTCTTATCAGTGATAAGCCATAAGGGATATGATAATGAAATATAATAGAGGTGAATTAATCAGATTATAACGGAGTAACGGGGATTTCGAAAACACAGCAAATTGCTTGAATGGACAATTTGAATGTTTTATTGGACTAATAACTATGAAGATAGCCCGCTCAAATGATCTTCTTTCAGTGGTTTTAACTTATCTAAATAGTATGAATTTACCCCGACTATTATAAAAGCGTATAAAGATAACTCCAAATCGAAAACTATATAGCCTCTACTAGGAGAGTGCAGATTATGAATTCAGCATAATAGAAGTCTCAGCTCTGGATTTGCTATGTTGAAAGTTTTACAGCTAGTAGAAAGTTTATAACGTACTCAACTACTCATGTGATGGCCCCCTAATGGGCTGGGATGCCATCAAGAACTTACACTGTTACATGGTTGAACTGATTAAATGGTTGAATTTTTGTAAGTGAAAATATTTATAGGCTAATGAAAATTGTGATTTTATTAACACTTGAACATACAATGTGGCATCATCCAACATTATTGTCTTTAACAATGTTTTGTATGTTAAATTAATAATTAATGTTGTTAATAATGTTATGTTTATAATTAACATAATGCAATGCTTTATACAATCTAAGTTACTTTCTATTAACTTTTAAATATAGGCTGATCTGTACTAAAATCTGGAAACCTTCCCAACAATTTTCTCTTTCTTAGGATTTTCTTGCACAAAAGAAAGTTGAGATGAAGAGGCTGTAGATATACTACAGGAAAAGATACTAAGAGATACTACACACTACAGGAAGGGGCAAAGGAACTTGATTATTCCATTTCGTTGTCCTGAAGAAATGTTTGTCTTTGTGAGGGTGAGAGTAATGCCATCTGAGCATTTTGTATTAATCATAAGAATATTCAAAATGTACAGTATAGTGAGTTCTTTTTATTCTCTCTGTTAATAGCATATTATGACATTGCTAGTATTATTGACTTTCAAATAACAGTTTCAATGAATCTCTGATAAATGAGATCTCGTACTATCACTATAAACTGTTATGGATATTTTTCACTCTAGTTGAAGAATAGGTGATAAATAAGAGTAATAATGTTCAATGAAGTCGTGCTTGTATTTGGACTTGTAATCTTACCTTGCATCCCTCGCATGTGAAAGCTCCAAAATGAAACCCTGCGGCTGGCTCTCCACACACTCGACAAAGCTGGTTCATCTGTGGAGAAATAAGAGAATATTAATCTATATCATATAAATTTTTTATTGTTATTGGATGAGAAATACAGTTGGGAAATTATTCGCGATTCTTATTCTCCACAGTTCATGATTTCCTTAATCGACATTTGATTAGTTCAAGAGTTTGGTTACCTGAGTTTCATGTAAAAATGAAACACTGGAATATGCCTATGAATAGTCGACAATATTCTGGTGTTTCATTATGTTTGAATATCACATCTAACTAGATACATGTGTAAACAGGAATGATATGTAATGACGAAACATGCCATACCAATATTGAGCCCATAATTGATGGAATGCTGAAAACCCATTCATAAAATGAACCCCTTCATGGCATGAAGGTCAGGTTATAGGTTTTATTGAATTATGAACAAAACGGTACATAATATTACATCTCTTTACGTATACGGTATAATACTCTTGATTACATAGTATTCAGTGTTCAGTGTATATTGTATCATTTTGCAAAGTGAAATAGAACTTCAACCTAATGGAATTTAGGTTATACACGGCGAGGTGGAACAACCTTCGGGTCTCCTCACCAACCAAAGCCATACGCTAAATAGAAAGATAGTGTATAATGATAAAAATTAAGAACTGGAGATCCCAAGTTTCTTTTTAGTGAAAAATCATTTCCACTTGATTTGATGCCAGTCATCACACATCATCATCATCAACATCATCATGATTAATAATATTTTCTAGTATTTCTTATTACTTTTCTCATTAATTTTTCGGTAACATTTCATTCTCAAAAACTCCAGTGATAAAATCTTATGAGTTTTGAATCTTATTTAATTTTGTATCTGTGAACAATAAATTAGAATCACGATGCAATTCAATTCGATCATTTCCATTATCGAGCTTGAAACCATGATCGCGATAAGACGTTCACATTCCTTGAATTGAGAAAACTTTCAAGAGTTTGATAGGGTGGTTGTGGTCGCACTAAAACAAGTGAGGGTAGGCCTACTTATTGGAATTGAAATCCCTCCAAACACACGTTCAAGCGTTATCTACTTGAAATCAGTTTGTAACCGTTAAATAAACTTCCCACGAGAAAGTTCTTGCAAGCTGATGTTGAATGGGATTCGAAATTTCGAAGAATGTCGTGGAATAATTTGTCGCCAATGAATAGGCCTTGCGTTAGCCGCGGTAATCTCATACGCCGATCAGGTGTGAGGCCTAAAGCAGCCTGTTATAGGTGAACTAAGGTTCAATCCAGTGTGTAGTGGCCGTTGGCGCTTTAGAATAAGGCGGCTTCACATTACAGCTCGGCCAACAAGTATGTTAGGAAATAGCCAGTGCAGTGGGGGTGAAGTGCTCTTTGCGCAAAGGAATGTAGGTACAATGCGAAACTAAGAACAGTGCAATGGTCATTAGTCGTGCAATTTTCCTTTTTAAAACCCTCCCACACCCCTCGCACATTCCACCTCATTAGGAATAACCGTCCCGCAATTAATCCCACCTTTGGATTTGTGTCTCTATTCTATCCGCCGGTCGGCAGGCACCTCCCTAATTAAGCTCTGTAATTCATTGGCGCCCCAACACAATGGCTGGCCGTACCATACCATTGCATACCGAACCATTACTGCTGCAGTCTTCTCATTCTTTCTTCATTTGTGTCTATTTATCTTGATGCCGGCATATTTATTCAAATTCAATCCATACGGATTTTTCCACGTTCCTAGTGAACTCTAGCCGGAGAGATGTAATGCTAGACGTGGTGCCAGCTAATGCAGGCGCTGGGTATGCTATGTGCTTCGTTTTCGAATCTCGCGTGATAATCTGATTATCATGATTGTGAATTGTGATTACTTTAATCTGATTCGTTAATTATTCAACACTCCACTATAATTGGAATAACTTCGAGTAAATAACACTTTATAATTATTAATAGATTTATTGGTATTAATAAATTAAATCACATCATATTAAAACTCAATACAAATAATCCTTAATATAGAAGGGAAAGGGGTTGGAGGGCTGAGAAGGCAATGGACAGAATTCTGTGGAGGAGAAGATTGAGGGATGGGAATGCCGACGCTGTCTGACAGGGGATAAGGCAGAGGCAAAGAAGACGAAAAAGAAGAAGAAGAAGAAGAAGAAGAAGAAGAAGAAGAAGAAGAAGAAGAAGAAGAAGAAGAAGAAGAAGAAGGAAGGAGGAGAAGAAGGAGAAGAAGAAGAGAGGAGAAGAAGAAGAAGAGGGAGAAGAAGAAGAGGAAGAAGAGGAAGAAGGAGAGGAAGAGGAAGTAAGAGAAAGAAGAAAAGGAAGAAGAAGAGGAAGTAAGAGAAAGAAGAAGAGGGAGAAGAAGAGGAAGAAGAGAAGAAGAAGAAGAAGAAGAAGAAGAAGAAGAAGAAGAAGAAGAAGAAGAAGAAGAAGAAGAAGAAGAAGAAGAAGAAGAAGAAGAAGAAGAAGAAGAAAGCAACCCATCTCCATTAGCATACTCCCACACAATCATACCCTTTTAATATAGTACATTGATTATTCTGCAGAATAAAAAAGTATTGTTTTGATAAAAATATTTCTGAGCACTATTTTTCATTTTTTACAATATTAACATTCTCTATCCCTATGAAATAATGATGAATTCGAATAAACAACTCTTTATAGGCCTAACCTATACTATACAGTATACATTCATTCGTAAATGAAACCACATAATATTGAAACTTAATGCAAATCAATGCTCAATAGAGAAGCTACCCATCTTCATTAGCACACACCTAGAACAATCATAACCTTTCGCCTCTGCAATTTCCTGATCCTAATTGGCATCTATGCATTACAGAAATACTGGAATAGGATCACATTGCATTTCAGAAATGCACGGATTGTGCAAATTGTATGGCCTACTTTTTAATGAGAAGCCGTATGGTTTTCTTTTTACCGTGTTGGAAAGGTACGACCCGTACACGTGCATGATGATGACGAGTACAATAGTCAACATTGATATTCATAAGGAAAAAAATGAAAAACGAATATTGAATATTGATATTTATAGCATAGCTATAACTTATGTTCAAGTAGAGTTGAAACATTCGACGTGCATGTATTTTGATAATGAAAAGCTAACTCCAATATGAAATTAAAATAGTGATTGTGAGTTTCAAGTTTTGCTTAATTGCAATTGAATCATCATAAATAATTTCAGTTTAGGAGGCTGAGCTGTTGGAAGACACTAATTACAGAGCATGAGTATTGTGATAACTGTTTTTTAAAGGAAAAGAATCGATAGAATTTAGACTCGACCCCTATAAATACGAGGAAAAGTACGGACGATAAAATTCGGTGATGATTTACATAATGTGCCCTCAATGGAGGCGAGGCACTACTAATATATTTGATCAGAATCATGTATCTGAATGTTTATGAAGTATCTTGTTAGAAATAATATAGGTGAGATAGAAGTGTATGCGTTTAGTCTGTGTGGGAAGTATTACAAGATTATTTGACGCCGTTATAACTCAAATCTTATAGACCTCTACCTTCATTCCAACAATGGTAGAACTAATACTACGCCAAATATTGTGTGGGCTTGCATTTATTGTAAGCGATACAATAATTCAGCCGCACAGGAGCTTAATAGTGTTTGTATGTCGGTTTACAGCATTGTTTCGTTCATTCACAAGATGCTAGCTCGCTTTTCACTATTGGAGGCTGTGAAAAGACTACAACCAGCTCTTGACTCTTAACATCCATTGTCCCCGTTATTGAAGATTTAAGGTCAACGGACTAACATAGGGAGTACTCATTTGAATGTATAAATGTATCACAAGTAGTCATAGAGCTACATTTCAATGTGTTATTACTGTTGAATTTTGTGATAAGTGTTCTAATAAAAGGAGTCGTCCTTTTCCAGATGTCCAAAAATTCAAATTTCTCAGGAACAAAGAAAAATGCATGATTGGTTTCCAAAGTGAGGTGGATAATTCAAACAAATTGCAAGGGAAATGTCAATTCTTCAAAGAAATATGATGAAGTGGAATGCTTATAAAGTATCTCATTGGCCGTGGCGAAGCGTAGTATACTTACTTGGTCATCCTATAGGAAATATACCCGGCGATGACCAAGTAAGTATACCACGCTTCGCGACTACTCATTGGAAATATTATAGGTGAGATAGAAGTATGATAGAAGGTCAAAGGAAGAAATGTGTTGGACTCAACAGCTTTTTGAACTAATTTGGACTTGATGAGTTTTGAATTGTTTTCTATTCTACAAGGTGGCGCAAAAAGATGGGAACTTTTGGATGTGATGTTGACAGGACTGTGAGGGGCGGAGAAACGAGAGAAGCGTGGCAAGTTGTACAGTAACATTGGAGATTTGGTAGCTATAGAACAGTGGAACGTTCAAGAACGTGTAATAGCCGTGCGCGCTTATTATCGAAATGGTGACAGTTTGGTTCAGGCCTGGTTCAAACCTGTGGATGTCAGACGAAGCTCATTTTCACCTAAATGGCTACATGAATGAACAGAATTGTTGATATTGGGCCCAACAAAATCCTTCTGTTCATCAACGTCCTCTACACAGCCCCAAGGTAACTGTATGGTGTGCAGTATCTGCTAGAGGGGTGATAGAGCCGTATTTTTTTGAAGATGACCAGAGAAACACGGTGACAGTAACTTATGAGCGTTATGTTACTATGCTTGAGACATTCTTGGCTGAAAGAATTCAAAGTTCACCCAAAATTGACATTGAAAACACTTGGTTTCAACAAGCCGGGCCAACCGCACATACTGCGAGAGTTTCAATGGCAGCGGTCCGGCGCCTGTTTGGTAAGCACGTCATTTCCAGGAACGGCGACATTGTTTGGCCACCTCGTTCGCCCGTCTTGTCAGGGTGCGATTCTAAGTAATGGGGTTACTTGAAGAGTATAGTCTACAATACACGTCCCAAAACCCTACGTGCACTCAAAACAAAAATTGTAGAGGAGATTGCAGCAATACCGCTCGACACTTTGCACAAGGTAATGGACAATTTTCAAAATCGACTTGCTGAATGTATTCGACAAGATGGCCATCATCTTCACAATATTATCCTCAATACTTGAATTTTTCTTTAATTTCCAATGTTGTAGTGTACATTGGTATCTTCTGTGACCTCTCAAAAGCATTTGATTGCGTAAATCATGAACTACTGCTCAGAAAATTAAGTTTTTATGGAATAGCTGGCACTGCTCTTAAATGGTTCAAGTCATATCTAAGCAACCGACAACAATGTGTGAGAGATAGGACCTCTGCAAAATCATCTTCGTTCACACAGGCCCCCAATGGAGTCCCTCAGGGCTCTGTTCTTGGACCTGTGCTTTTCTTAGTTTACATAAATGATTTATCTAAGGTAACATCTCATACAAAGCTAATAATGTACGCAGATGACACAACTGCGTTGTCATCAAACTCCAACCACATTACTTTGGCTAATGAGTTGAAAAATGCACTAGCAACAATGTCACAATGGTTCAAAGCGAATGGTCTATCATTAAATTACAATAAAACACATTTAATCCAGTTCAGCTCCACACGTAACTTGACAGCACCAAACAGAATAATTCTCCCTACAATTGAAGACAGATTAGAGCTATCCCCTTCAACAAAATTCTTAGGCCTTATAATAGATCAGGGGTTTTCTTGGAGGGAGCACATCCAAAACCTTACAAAAAAATTGAATCGCGCATACTTTGTCATTCTTACTCTCTCCCATTCAGTTGATAAAAAAACTCTCTTGGCCGTTTATTATGCATATGTATATTCCTATTTAAGTTACGGTACAATATTCTGGGGAAACTCTACCGAGAGTCATAAAATTTTCATTCTTCAAAAGAAGATATTAAGAATTGTTTGCGGATTAAGAGCTAGAGATTCATGCAGAGCACATTTTAAAGAACTTAAACTACTAACACTCCCATCTATCTATATTTATCAGTTATTAACTTTTGTTAAAATGAATACTGACAAGTTCCAACTTTGTACAGATAACCACGAATATAATACCCGTAATAGAAACTTGATTGCCTTTCCAATCCACCGCTGTGTTGCATTTGAAAAACTCCATTTTATTCCGCGATGAGGTATTTTAACAAACTCCCAGCAGGCATAAGAAATATAGAGTCAATAAAATTGTTTAAACAAAAATGAAGAAAATGCTGATAGAGAAAACATATATACCTTAGCTGAATTTTAAAGATTTTGATTCTGAACGTGATAAATTTTAATGATGTAATAAATGTAATTTTCATGATGTACTAATCGTATGTATGAATGTCTAATGTGTGACATATTTTATAATTTAGATATAACATTAGTTTAAGCATTGACATGTCACCTATCATTTGAGTGAAACTCATAAATTGATGTAATGTGACAATTGTGAATAAATAAATAAATAAATAAATAAATTGAGTACCCTGAATAAATTTAAAAAAATTGTTTTCCTTATGTTTTTCTTTCTTCAAAAGTTCCCATCTTTTTGCGAATCATCTTTTGTATAAGCGAATCAGGGGCCTGCCTCGCAATGTTTTGGAAGGTCATGTAAAACTTGAGTAAGGCGAATACACACTCAACATAGGATTACGTATTAAGGTCAATTCCCACATTGACGACAACGACACGACGACGACATTCTAATTTCGTTCTGCGCATGCGTCAGCAGCCCGCGCTCTGATTGGTCCATCCTCTTAGAACTTCTGACCAGCCGAATTTCTAGGTTAAGTGACTAGGTACAAAGTTTGAATGTTCGCTGTTCGGAATCAATTGTCAATTAATATTAATAATATTAGTACGACAATATAAATATAATAATCAGTAAATAAAATTATAATACAAACCTTTTCAAGTCATACCGGTACTGCAATTTTGAGACTTGAGAGCTATCATTTGTAAACAAAGATAGACATGGACCAATCAGAGCGTGGGCTGGTGACGCATGCGCAGAACGAAATAAGAATGTCGTCGTCGTCGTCGTTGTCGTCAATGTGTGAATTGACCTTTACGCAGTGAAATAAAAAGTCTAGTGTACGTACGCCTGTATCTTGTATTATGTGACATAATTTTCATGAAACATGCCCCAGGTAACAAAATTTATTGAACAATGTAATATATCTGCAGTTGCTCTAATACCGGTCAACATGACAGCGACGCATAGACAATTCTTTTGGCATATCAAAAAAATTAGATAGTATATTATTCTCATTCTAATCATAACTATCAGTAAAGAATTAAGTACTTCATTCTATTTAGGTTTCTCACGAGTTCAGCTCCAAAACAGATTCAACTGTGTGAGTGGTTCTCGTAATTTGACAATCCGGATGAAGGCAACGTTTCCACCTTGTATTTCTCGAGATACTGTATTGTATTATAATAAAATATAGTTTCATTGAATTTGTTCCACTTGTCGGACAACCATCGTCGGTAAAGCAAAACCAAACTCATATCAAATCAAGGCATGCACCGTTTTCGGTTGAAATCCGACCACTAGTCTGCCATCTTTTGCTCGATTGCTTTGACGGCCGGCGAGCTCTGTCTCCGTCTCTGTCAGTTGCCAGAGATCCTCCCAGCTTTCATCTGCCAGAAACGTGTCTGCTGGATCACGACCTGCCAGCCCCCCCCCCCTCCATCACCTGACCCTCACCGTCGGTTATTAAAATGAAATTTTGGATAAAAACACAGTCTCGCATTTTCTCATACGTCCCGTTCTAGTTCTCTGCTCCGACAGACCATATTCATAGACCTTGATTATTCTAGAGAATGCGAGCGTGGATACACATTTCGTGATGTAGTCTAGAATAATGTAATGAGTGAGCTGGTTTGAACAGTTAATTGAACGTTACGCATTTCAGGCATGCAGAATCGGCAACACACTTCAAACTAACATCCCCTCACCGGCTTCCCAACTCTAGTTTTTCACGTTAATGAGATTCCTTTTTTCCTCTAATAAGCATACAGTATCAGGTGTCAAAATCCTCACGATATTCTTGATTCTAGATAACGTGATGATGAAATTTCGAGTTACCTTTAATCATAGCACCGACTAGTTTTTCTAATAGTTGTTGGAATAAGTGAATCGATGTTCAACAAGAACAAAATCTCCTTTAAAACCAGCATGCTGTGAAATAGTTATATTGTCTACTACCGGAAGTATTCTTTCTGAAACTAATAGTACCTACTGGAAGTATTCTCTCTTGATTTTGTTTCAAGCGAAGATTAGTCCTCTTCTAAAAAGGATCTAATATTAGTGTATCAGGAGCAGAATAATCATTTTCCATAACCAGTTAACGGGAATTTTGAGGATGATATTGAAATCGACCTGAATTTCAAATTAACGTTTATGAAAACGTTTTACATTATTTTTCTATTTATATTTTTTAGTATGTTTACTATAGGCTACTCAGTTCTACAATGAGTTGACTTCTATTCATAACTAATCTGATCTGTGATGGACTCGGTCTGTGTCACATTGATTGTATTTTTGCTCAAAAGAATCATTGGTAATTCTGAGCGAATTTCTATTGTAACTATCGTAGAATTATAACTCTCATGATAATTTAAGTTCATAGCGGAACTATTTTGTAACTATGCGGATATTGGATCATGTATCATTGTGATCACTGTCTATGTGTTCACGTAGCAGCTACAACTACATGAATGTAAACATCTATGTAGCTGATTTATTTCATTGTTGTGGTGCGACACGCGTTGCCTTGTCAAGGGACAGAGGTTGATTGCATTTTAGTGCTTAGCTAGAAGCAATGGCCAAGTGACTAATGAGAATTGGTAAGACACAAGAGCAATGCCGAGTATAGGGAGTGATGTCTGAGCTGAGAATTTTGTATTACGAAGGTGCTGACAAGATAATTAAGTTCCAGTGAGGCCAATTAACAAATTGTACAGGTCGTGTGAATGTGGCTTCTTTCTTTGTGATCAATCAAGTTCAAGCTGGCTGCGGCTGGCAGGCATTTGACAGACTGAACAAATTAAAGGAGTAAAACATCATATTATGAAACAGCTCAAATTTTTTCGGACACGGTTGGCCGTTATTAATCTTTGAGAACGGAGAGAGGTAATTGATGCTCTGGAACGTAGAATTATTCTTCAAATCAGATGTTTAAAGCGTGATGAGCTCACAGGTTTGAAAGTATCCGGTCGCTTAAAAATTGGTAACTGCTCATTTGCGGATGGGCTCTTGTCAAGAAGCAAGCAGGTGACGCCCCTCATAAACAGCTTTGATAATTCAATAGGTGCCAGTTTGACACGGAATACCCTACTCACTACATCCAATCAAGAAGCTAAACTTTAATACTGCTCGTGATTGTTCTTAATCAGTTTGAGTGGGAGAATTTCCTCGTTGAATTGAAAACGTATTTCACCCTCTTTGGATAAAAAGTAAGTATGAGATGCATCACTAACTAATTAAATACAGCTGCCACTTATATTTTTCGGAAATTGAAGAGAAAGGAGTTCACCCCGGAAGTAACTGGAGCTTTTTGAAGTTGCTATCTAAGAAGCGTAGGAGGAGCAAGAAATTGAATAAACTTGGTGAGGTCAAGCTGATTATTTATATCAAAACGTGACAAGAACATATTCGTCCCAAGTGCTAAAATTTGAAATTTCACTTCTTTTGGAGAATCCTCATCTTACTTGAATGTGAAAGATTACTGTGATTGAGAAAGATACTATGTATTTATAATGCAATCTATACATGTCATGTAAGTGTAGTCTCATTAGATCAGAGTTTTTCAAACTGTATTAATTAGTCAAGGAAGTTAAGGAAACCACCCGTGATTCAGTTTATCTATTATAGCTATCGAATTCACTTATCTACAAAAAAAATGTATTCAACATTCAATATTCAGATTTCGTTCAAATCTAATCTTGAGTTCGCTGATAAATAACAGGCTATCATAGGCCAATAAGCCTCATAATAAGCTATCATGAGACCGATAGGCGGCAAGGAAAACAAAGTTGAAATTTTCATATTAAAACACAATTAAATGAAGTTTGCCGTGGGAAAGAAATTTCTTAGCTCAGTGGGTGATATCATAGACGAAAACTGTCACAACACCTCATTTTCTGTTCGAGTGATGATTTGAATAGATCTTCATTTCCTAATTCCTAGAAATATTAGTCTGATTATGCATGACATGAGGATCCAAAAGCAACATCCACGCATGTTTTGTTTGAACGTAAATTAAGACCAAGAGAACATGCTGCTAGGTTGAATTCAATGTTGCGTTATTACTGAATATATCAATGTCAGTTGATCTGAAAGGTTTGTCACGATGCGTATGTATAGTTGATGACAGCTCAATCCGTTGCAGGCAGCCACAACGTCTCAATGACGAGAAAGCCGCCAAGTTTCCGGAATATTCATTCATTTCTGAGAGATCCAGACTGGATGATCGCAGATACCGAACTGAGTCATGTCTGCCTCGCAACAGGAACCACCTTGAATATGCATTCGCATCCAATCTTCAACAGCGCTTCGAAATTAATTCACCTGATTCCTTTTGACGGCGAATCATATTGGAACGTCACGTATTAATTTCGTTCATACAAGAAACAAGATTATGTAAAGTGAATCCATGACAAATTATCTCCAATAATACGAAAACCCGTCAATCATTCAGAGAGCTTTATTTCTCGCTCTGGGAATCCTTCAAATTGGAATTATTCAATTTGCTGGACTGAACTTGATTCCCACATCAATCACATTACAATTTATTCAACCTTTCAGAATGATTTTACGCCAATATCATGATCATATCGGAGGGGGTTCGGAACCCACCTCGTCATTCACTCACGCACAAGCATCAGTCATCACTCATCAGTTCATCAGTCAGTCATCAGTTGGCATCACTTATCTCCTTTTTTTCCTCATTGATCTCAAAAAGAGACAAGAACGTCTCATTTAAATGCTTTAATTGCCTTCCAGCAAATATGGTGAGTATAGAGTTTAGACTACCCACACAAAAATACAAATTTGAATGCATTTGGGTTGTAGATCTTGGAATCCTGCATTTGGAAAGAGCATTTCCTACCCAATTCAGTAAGCTCAAAATCTCCAAGAAACATGAATTTCTTTTACAAGTTTTCTGGATAATATCAAGTAAACACATTCTATTAGTGGTTTTTCAACATTTCTATGGAAATAATGAGTAGAGATACCATTCTTGAATCATGAATTTGGAGTATACAGAGGACTCGAATACGCTCATAAAGTGCTCAATTCTTTTTTCATTAGCGAAGACTAGACTCCAGGGGAATATCGAGCGATATAGATAAAATACTTATTTAAGTTACTCAGCTACTTATTCAATTACTTACTCAGTTACTTATTTCTCACTATTTTTCAGATTCTTTCCAACTCATACACATTCCATGATCTATACTATATGAATAAACAAGTCTGTGAAGTTGGATAAACCATACTTTAACCCATAAACTAGACTATTCTACTAAATGGACGTAATGATACAGCAACTCTTATTATTGTGTTGATCGAAAACATTATTGATTGATTGATTAAATTGAATTAGAAATGAGTAAAGGGAATTATCGAAGTAATAAATTACTGATAAATTTGTGAAGTGATTATAATTTTAAAATCAATCATGTAATCATTATTTGAATCATGAGTACGCCTCATTTCTAATCTTCCGAAAGAAGAGAAAATGGATAAACATCCCAAGAAAATTCCAGCTTTTCTTTCTCCAGTATTTCCTTCCATCAACACAACTGCATGCCAGTGCGTGATGAAAGAAACTGTGAGAATTCATAGAATTGAAGGAAATCAGTCGTTCGCTAATAAGAAGTATAGCATTATAACTATATTCGAAATAAAACTATAGCCACTAGGACTATATTCTAGCAACAATAAGACGGTTGCAAGACAGTCTCTCAGTGCACGTTCACAATCTGGAAAGTATGTGTCAACGCAGTCCCCTGTAATAAAGAAATCCCCGCGTATCACGTATCTGCCGGGTCACCACCCCGACAATCGAGAAAAGGCCTCGCTTCTTAACCTCCTTCCCTCTCCTGACCAATATAGAGTCCGGCCCACTATAAATTACCCCAAGAACATTACGAAAATTATCGTTTTTCGCGGCTGTAAATGTCTGAGAGAGATAACAAGAATACTTTGTTCGGTACCCTCTCATCTCTGAGTGCTTATTGTCGGTTGCCTATCATCATCTTCACAGTCAGATTGATCTTTGATCTCCAATCTTTCGATTTTTGCAGTGTTTCGTGATAACTCAAGACACCTGTTCAGATCGATAATCCTTGCAAACACGACAAAATATTTTATGTTTCCAAGGATTAATTATTCGATTCGATTCAATTTTCATTTGCTAAAAATAGATCATTCAAATTCATACATAAAAAAATCGAAAACTAAAGGCTAGACCAAATTTATCTGAAAATTGATCAAAGATAACATGAAAAAGAGCTTTAATAGCTCTCATAACAAGGGAATAACTTGACTAACCAGAAATTGAAAATTTGAAAAATCTTGTCCAGGCGTATTAGCGAAAGAGACTTTTGGCCGCTGGTGATATAGTTGCAAGGAGTTCAAATCAAACATCTTACCTCAACAACTTCTTCAATTCACTGTTGGCATTAAATTGCACTAAACTTCAGTTAGTTTGTAAAATCTCCCTTAGATAGCTTAGATGCCTGAAGTAGTACAGTGACCTGTAATCAGGAGGATCTCATTGGTATGACTGAGCGGCAGTCAGCTGCTGATAATCAAAATAGCAACTATTTAAAACTAAGAATTTCAGAAAATTCAAGTGAGCGGCGCTTGGCACTGCACGGGGTAGCCTCGTTACAAATAAAGACATTCTTATTCTTAATCGGAAAACAACCTCTTTAGTTCATGACTTCGTTAGCGTAACTCATTATTAGTATAATAGGTAATCTGATTACATCAATCGTGAACAGTATTTCCGTTCTCATAATTCATAGAATCAGTAAATAAATTTATACATTTTATTTTGTTTTAGATTTTTAATGCCGTTTCCAATATTGATGGGAAGGGAGAAGTAAAAAATGTGGAGTCTGTGAAATTATTGTGGAGTAGATGGCCATGTCGCAATATCTCTATCGGAATAGTACAATAATCACTCAAAGTTATGCAATGTGTGACACGGTTGCATATTTTTATTACTGAAAGTATTGAGGAAACTGGACGTCTTGAATAACAGCTTCAAGCGAGACAAATTCAGGAGCTGCATCGTCACACTAGCTTCATAGACTATTGAAGTGATGCTTTTCCATTCCAAAGTATTAGTTCATGCTTCTTCGTCTTGGTGAATCGTTAAAATAGAATTGACGTTTGTGAGCATTAAATTTAGAAAGAAGCTAGTATTGTTCGTCTATAAAAATGCTCGGTCGTGCAGTTATCAAGCAATAAAAACAGTTTCATTCTTGTTTAATCTTCATCAATAGTGCGCCGATGAGAATGGGTGAGATTACGTGTATCCAGATGGATTATGAGCAAAAATAATATCATTCTACCAGCATCCATTCACTTATAACCATTTCAGTTAATTGATATTTAATTATTCCGGACAATCTAAAGATTAGTTGCCAAAAGGTTTTATTGTGAGTTACAGTTTTTAAATGTCTGTGAAATGACGTGCAGAAGGCTTATTTACCTGTACCTTATTTACCATGCTCATCCACTTATCACAAAGCAAACTCCAGATAATGCTGAACCACTAAAGATTTTTTAAGCAATATTTTCATAGCGTTTCCTACTACAGCATTGGGGTAGAATGCGAGGGGATCAATGCACAATCTTTCTATGTTGATGGAATGATTTTCACAGTAATTTCAACAGTTCAGGGTTGGTCAGTATTTTCTCAGAATGTTTTAATCCAAAGACCTGAATATAATTGATGATTTATGATGTTGAAGAATTGAAAGATGGTTAAGTATAATCATAGTGAAACCATATATGAATGGATTATCTCTGGTGTAATGGACCCATGAAGTGGACCCGTGATTATCTCTGGACCCATGAAGTTTTTATCCTCAATTCCCATGAAGTTTAATCCCATATGGATATTATAGTGAGGTAAGTGGTTGGGTAATTAACTATCAATAATTTAATGACCTTCCAATAATTGAATGTTGTACAAGTTTCGAAAAACCCTAAATATTTCACCAAACTATGTTTCTCATTGAACCGTTCATAACTGATTCAATTTCAATGATCAGAAGAAAATTGTGAATTAATAGGTTTGATGGAGTTGCTTCTCATGTTAGTTGACTTGATAGGAGACATTATACAGCTTGTCAATATAGATATAATTTGTAAAATATCGAGATGTTAAGATGTGACATGCGAACTTAGGAATTTGACATTATATCAATCAATCAACTCTGGAGTAATAAGCGTGACCAGGTATCGTGAGATGATCTGATTAATAATTAAATCCAGTTTATGAACGATCAAAATGCTTCAACGATCGTTAGCTATCACTCTCTACTAAGAAAATCACTAGGTACTTATCGATTCTATTGGCCTATCAAATCAAATACCCGGACATATTAATCAGCAGCATATTTTCTTCACGTAGCTAATGTACGGTTGAGCTAATACGTAGCTAATGTATGTAGGTAGCTAATTCCACGGTTAAAAGTTCATAGGAATGATGTCATTGCACATCATTATTACATTTAATCTCATATCTCTATAATTAAATGAGTTGTTATAGTCTATGCTTTGTACAACCAATCGAATTATCAATTTGTTTCATCGAATCGTAGTTTCTATCATTTTGATTTTCTTTCTTACTCTAGAATATAAGCCGTGGCGAAGCGTGGTATACTTATTTACCGAAGAAGTATACCACGCTTCGCCACTAAATATGAGCCAATATATTTTGTAATTTACATGGGTGAAGTAAATCATCTCATCTCATCTTATGTAAGCTTGTCGTCTCTAGTTGTTAACAAGAAATTTATGGAAAACCATTTAGTCAAAAAATTCAAATAATAATAAGAGCCAAATTCCTTATAATCTATACTTGACAACTTGAGAATACATTACTTCTAATGATTGCCCTGGAACTATACTTTAAATATTTTGTAGCGTGTTGTGAAATGCTTCAAATGCATTGAAAAACAACTCAAGATCGTCGTTTGGAACAATTGAAAGAACAATTGTTTTTCAAAGAAAATAGAAAATTATTTGAAATATTCCTATTCTGTTTCTCAAATTCAGATTCAAAATCAAAATTTCTCGGTTTCTAAAAAGTTTCATTTTTTATGCAAGTTATCCATGTATATCATTACATTTTCTTGTCTCTGATTTACATAATTGCTTGACTGTTTTGACTGAAAATAGTTTCTTAACTGATTTGACATAATTTATTATTTTCGAGCCCAGGCTGGTTAAAATACAAGACAAGACAAGACGAGATTTTATCAGTCACAGTACACATAGTTCCATGTATGAGCAACACACACCGATTAGTAATTGCATCGGTGTGTGCTGGTTCTAAGCAGCTATGAATTACTGTGACTGAACGTGACTAATGTCGTCTTGTCTTGTCTTGACTAACCGGTGTACGCCTAGCCTAATGCTAAATTTTAGAATATGAATATGGTAGTTCTCCAACCAACGACAAACATCTTGTTTGCGACATTCATGGTATAGTTCATCAACGTAACAGCTTTTCCACTTCACAGAGAAATACTGTATTATTATTCAGGAAAGTGTAAAGTGCAGAACTGCTGGTTTTATGTCTAGAATAGGATGAAAGCAACACATCTGAAAGCAACAAGGGATGAATTCCAACTTGTTGCATGAATGTACACAGCATGTTGAATAGATTTCGCTGGTTTAAAGATCGCAAGTGAGCTAAACTAAATGCTAATGGATTTGCGCTACTGTGCTTCATGCAAATATCGTTCCGTACTTGGAATAATCGTCAATAAGCAACTGCTATGTTGATTTCCAATTCACAAGTGTCGACATTTTTCGTGGCCGGAATCGCACTTGGCACATTTCAGTCGTTTCGATTATTTATAACTTTCACAGGACGAGCCATCTCAGCTGGACACAAGACGATCTCCAATGGAATGAAGAAGTCATTTATCGTCGCACCGGCCATAGATCGATAGTCGCAGTGGCAATAATTATTATTAACGCACGTGTTCTGATGAGAGCTAGCACACTGGCTGTGGCTGCCCCTCACCAGCCAGCAGCACATTCGACATCATGACTGAGTTACTGAATTGCTCACCAGCAGTGGAAATACGACAATAAAAATTATATATTATGCTAAACTCAACTCAGCTCCCTGTAAAGTGTATTGACAGAATATACGGTTATAGTCGCCACAAATACATCCTCCTTATTTTTTTATTCTCATTATACAAACCGCTCTTCTACCTGTTCTGTTTCCACTTCGTTAAATTTACTTTTGCAGTATCTTCCTCTCAAATTGAATTTTAAAAACTTTCATAGCTTCAACTCCGAATGGAAGATTCCTCAGGAAGTGCTTATAAAGTTGAGGCCGGGCTTCATTCTTAAGAGAAGCAGCTTCAACGACAGTAAAAACGCGAATAAAAAATATTACGATGATGTGTGGATTTATGATGAGTCGTATTAGAAGAACATAATGGATAACTCACAAGGTTTGATAGCCGAATTTAATAGTTTTTATACAAGATTGATGAGTTGAAATGTCATAATATACTTAGTTTATCGCTTATGGGTTGCTAGTCCATTTTATTTAAAGAGAGCTAAACACATTATTTGTTTAATGAGTGGGGAATTTTTCAGAGATAAAACCCCTTTATTTCTCCTCCAATGTTTTAAGGCCTCCTTTCTGTACTTTGAATAAGAAAGGGCTCAAGAGAAAGAAAAACAACGCCTCTATAAAACTATAGCTTAATTGAAAAATTGAACTGCATGTCTTAGAAAACAACTTCTGATAGTATAATATTAGACTATACTAATAACCACCTCCTCCTCCTCCCTCCTCCTACCTCCTCCTCCTCCTCCTCCTTCTTCTTCTTCTTCTTCTTCTTCTTCTTTCTTCTTTTCTTCTTCTTCTTCTTCTTCTTCTTCGTCTCCTTCTTCTTCTTCTTCTTTTTCTGTTTCTTTTCTTTTCCTTTTCTTTTTCTTTTTCTTTTTCTTTTCTTTCTTTTCTTTTCTTTTCTTTTCTTCTTTTTTTTTTTCTTTCTTTTCTTTTTCTTTCTTTTCTTTTCTTTTTTCTTTTTCTTTTTCTTTTCTTTTCTTTTTCTTTTCTTTTTTCTTTTTCTTTTTTCTTTTTCTTTTTCGTATTCATTCAAGGATTAGCCAATTACTCCTGTTCCGGTTTAAAAGGATGGAAAATAATAATTTAGCCTACCATGTTTCTAAAACTCATTCAACTTGAAGCAGCCCTTTAACCTGGAGTCCGAGCCTTGAACCCTACCTTGAATCATTCTGAAGATCATTGAGCTTGTGATGATGCATTGATGAAGGAATTCCACCCCGAAGATTGAACGATGGCGATTTCAATGGCAAAAACAATAATAATGTGGGAGCTCAGTCATTGTAGGAGCTGAGTGAGTGTGGCCCCAGTGAAGCAGAAGGGTAGGTAGGTGGCTGGTATCGCATGAAAGAAACTAGATTGGATAATGATCGAGCAGCAGGAGCGTAAATAGCTCGCCTGATGTAGAACCGATTGTTCCAGCTCCTGCTAAACCGTATCATTGTGCCATCACAACAAGATATAGTTAATGGAGTTTGACAAAGAGAGCTGGCAAGTGCATTACACAGGCCGGCCATAAGTTGCCTTTGGAAATAATTCATTTCTGGGTGTCTGAGCACGAAGCGATTGTAATGGCGGCGGATCGGCACCGCGCTCAAAGGAACGAACGCGACGCGACGCGACTTCAAACCTCGAAACCCCCGCTATACTAATGCATCCTTCGCCAGCATGCATTACTTGCGCTCGATTAAAATTCAACGAATCCTGGACGGAGCGACTCCCGCTATCAAAATGCATTTATACACACACGTTCGGCGGCCAATAAATCTGTTTGACCAACAAGATGAGAACGAACGAATTTCATGTGCATTATTTTATACATAGTTGATAAGTAGATAATAGAATAGATTCCGTATCAGCGTAGTAAGTAGAAGCATAGACTAACCAAAAAATGTTGAATGGATTATATCTAATATAAGATACACAGTTGAATAGATATAAGTAGATAATAGAATAGATTCCGTATCAGCGTAGTAAGTAGAAGCATAAACTAACCAAAAACTGTTGAACGGATTATTTATCTAATATAAGATACGGAGTACAACGAGAAATTCTTTTATCATAGTTTTCTTGTAAGTAGTACAGTATTATTATTGTAGGAGTACTTAAAAATTAAAATAATTTATTGCATTCAGATAAAACACACAGTTTTGGGCCAAGCCAGGTACTCTCTCTCTCAAATCATATTATGATGATTGAGTGTTGAATAAACATCTTAATGAATTTCTTATGAAATGAATTGAATTTATTCCGTATCACAGTAGTTTTTTTTACCCTATAAATTTAAAATGTTTCTCTCCACATGCATAATATTGACAAATACAGTACATGTTACTGTATTGTAATTCACTTAAGTACATTATTTCGTTGTTAAGTGGTAGAGTGGACATCACTTTCCAAACTTCGCCACGCCAGAAAAATAAAGAAGTCATTCCATTCTACAATTCTATACAATTTTAGTGCTGCAACAAAATTTTAGAAATCATACCAAAAATAATACCATTGATATTGACCATTCATCAAAGCGGCGTTAAAAATGAGTAGATGCTCTCCGTAAGCCCTGTTCATTTAAGTAGCAGTAAATGTGAGCAGTTAATGTGTGTAGCAATGTAAATGTGAGTTGTGATTTACAATGTGTGTGAATATTTCAAAAATGTAAAACAAATTACATAACACACATAAACAACTTTCAACTGTCAGCAAATGTAAAACTGAAGCTGCAACAACAAATTAATACAGTATAACCTTCCAGGTTATTCAACAGGTCTTGTAGACAGTTATTTTGATGTATGATGACAAGCTCAATTATATAGAAAGTAATTATTGTTGCTAATGGAAACGTAATTAAGTGCGGGGCGAGTCCAAATGGCTGCTTTTGTTTTTTACCGCCGCCCTGTACTAACTACTGTAACAAACTAGTACAGACGGAACTTTGAGCGATATTATTTGCTTGCAGTAGTAATAATCCAATGGTTGGCTATTAAACAAAGACTAGCAGAAGTGATTAGAAGATGATAGTTTAGAGTAGAAATTAAGTACTTAGAGCTTAATTTAGTGTTGGAATTCCGGCTACCGAAGTAGAAGTGATTTTACTGTCCATGATTGTCATTGTCCATGATTGAACCAACTTAATATGTTCATGGATATTAGTCATGTCAGAATATTAATGATAAGTGAACTGGATTAACAAAGTAGGATGATTGATTTTAAAAACGAACGTTGACGGTTTCATATGCTTTGCTATTAATGATAGGAGTTGAGCGTTTTTGGAATCGCCAAACAGTAGTCTACCTAGCAAAAAACGTTTCAACCCCGATTCTTGAGAATAATAAAAAATCTTAATAAAATCAGAATTAATTTCTATTCTGGATTGAAACGGAACGTTTTCTAAATTCAACTCATTGCTAAATCGAATGAAATTGTATTTTAACTTTTATTAATTATCTTTCACCACGAAGACTGGATAATGTGGTCAGTTCTAACTCCTGAAATTGAAAAGAGGATGGTTTATAAATATGCTTTGCTTGAAGGGATAAATTTAATTTCTATTCAGGATATTTCTATGATAATTAGGGACTGTTCAGAGCACCCCACCTCCATATAGCCAATTGTTTTGTATTTGTCTTGTGTATTTTTTCATTTGTATTGTAATTTTCTTTTTCATTGCTGTTCATTGTGAGATTTGAAAAATTGAATTGAATTATTTCATTTCATTTATTTCTCCTTTGCTTCAACTTTTTCGAACATTCCATCTAGTTTTCTGCTTTATTCTAGAAACAGATTGATTGCGATTAATAAGGATCACTAATTTCAATAATTTATATTGATAAGTTTGGTCTAGTGAGTGAGACTGATCATTAAAAACAATTCGATGTTGTATTCAAAGATTTGGATTCTCCACAAAGATAATCTACTTCAATAGTTGCTTCTCTTTAATGCGAACATTGTATGAATATTGTTTAGGGAGAGCTGTACAAATCATTCATATAGATTTTTGAAAATATAAATATACTCCACCACAAAAAAAAGAGAAAAAATATCACCTTTGCTTCTTATAGATTTTTTATCAACGTATTTATTCCGTAATTTATAGAAATTCCTCTGCTTCAAAATCGGCTAGTTCCAGATACGGTCATCTCATTGACTCATTCCGTGCATCTTAATATAGTCTACTAAAAATGCATCCATTATTTTGATTTAACAGCTTGTAAATATGTTGAAGTATCCTTGTTCAAAGAATTTAAATCAGTCGACCGCACTATGTATTTTCCTGAAACTGCTCCAAAGGATGAACATTTATTTTTCGATCATCTTCTGGGTCAGACCAGAAATGATGGCTGCTGGTATGAAACATTTTTATGAATAAATAATAAATTCGTTGAATACATGGATAGTCGTTTATTGTTCCCACGCGAATTCTGGATAGAAATAAGAAATAAAAAAAAGAAGACGAAGGAGAAGAAGTGCCGCTGCACCATATTCTAGTCAGACCCATCATATCAAAAACACTCAGTTGAGGAATAATAAATTGTCTGGTTAACGACCTACACAATCTTCTTTCCAAATCATTATTCATTCATTTAAAAGTTTTTTGGTTGTCGACAAAAATTTTCATTATGCTCTGTCAATCTTTGAGTGATGAAATCCCTCACACTGGTAATATAATATTTATTCATAAGCTAGCTCTAGAAATTATTTAAATTCTACCAACAATGATACAATATTCTAAAATTTTATAATAGAGTTAAAATTGTGAGCTTGTGTAACTTTTACTCTATTACAAACTACTCCTCCACTTTCAGCATGAGTAAATTCTAGAGACGATATCGAGGAGAAATTTCCAGGATCTTCAATCATTCAATCAATTCCAATCCTTATCATCTTATTTCTCCACCAGATTTGAACACAAATCCTACTGGTTTAGGTTTGATTGGAGAAGCCTAACGCTTACAAATGACTACGGTAGGCTACTTCAACTTGGATTTCGGTAACTTCAATAATTCTTCTCTTTTCAAATTCAAGTATTATCAGTCCTTGGATGTTAATGTATGGGGGTATTGGATGATAACCGAAAGATATTTATCGAGATCTGTGGATTTGTAATAATCCTTCTAGTCATTCTACAAATGGTGGTCAGTCTTTAAAACGACGATCCTCTCACAAATTTATACACTAATAGATCTTGAACCAGCGGTAGCTCAATGGAATATTTAATGAGATGTTTCTCACTTAAATGGTGCCGCTACTGATTGAATTTTGGAGAATGCGCACAAAAAATGACAAAATTATAAATTCATTTAACGGTAACGAAATTATTTTTCAGAATTTTTCATCATATAAAGCTTAACGAAAGCCTATGAAATTAGGCGGAATTTTGGGTGAATACAAAATTTGAAAACCTGTTATCTCCGATTATGCTTCATATATTGAAATTGAACTCGAACTCTGGAAAAGCTATACTCATATTTTATTCATGACAGAAAAGGCTTAGGTCAGTTAGCTGCTTCTCTAATCCATATTTTATGTTGTGGCTACATTTTTTAGAATAACGTCTTTCCAGCACTCTCGAATCCCCGAACACATTTAAATGAAGCTTTATTTATCGTTTAACTTTCGACATCTGCCAAACTTCTGGAGGAGCTAATGATAGCGGAATTTTTCTTCAAAAGGAGAAAACACCAAAAATAGACTTGAAAATTCACTCAACTTGAGCTTGTTTTTAAAAAAGTTTAGATGAGGTTTTCAATTCAGACTCCAATATTTTCAACAAATACTACTTTCTCTTAAGTATCAAGCCCACCCAAATGCAGACATTGATTGCAATACAGCAATGCTAGTTATCTAGAATTTTATCTACAATTTATTTAAAAGTGTAGGTATAAACAGAAACAATGTCAGATAAAAAAGCATCGACCAGAAAACAGCAAGATAATTTACGTTTATTATTAATTATAATTGACGTTTATTATTTATTAATAATCATTATATAAGGCCGATAAGTATATAAAATTAATTATTGATATTGAAATTTAGTATATTTTATAAGATTTAATAGAGTAATATTGTTTTTCTACATATACGTAGAATAATGAAGAAGGGAAACTTCATATAGGGGAGTGAATCACATTTAAATTCGAATCCTTTGAAAACTTCTGTCCATGAACATTATCATGCTAGTACAGATCCACCAAACTTTCGAGAAACTAAATGTTCAGTACTAGTACTTCTGAACTTGTTCTCATGTTGGACTATCATCATATCATCACCTCTTTTTTCACTTCTCATTTCTATTGTATTGACAAGTTGAGCCCTTCAAACTGTGAATTGATTTTTCTATCTTCATCTACTTGAATACAATCCATCTCCTCCAATTCAATTCTATCTGAATTTCTATATCTACTTTACAATGATGCAAACCAGAGGAATAGGATTGTAGACTGTTAGCTTTTGATCGAGGCTTCAAAATTTTCTGGTCGAATATCATGAAAAACTTTGAAATGAGAACGAAGTTTGTCACTTGTGTAGTTGAGAGTCATGGGAAGTTGAGGCGACAGACTGTGGCGACAATTTCAGTTATGATCTGGGCAATTAACGGTTGAAAGGGAGTTCCCCAATGTTCTCTTAAAACAGTAGCAAACAAGTGCAGTCCAACACACGTAACAATTACTCTATTCATTTATTAACAGTGTTTCCTACAATCAGTGCTTTTTGTCATGCAGAATGCACTGATAGAACTGGAGACCTTTCCATTGTTGAACGTTTTCGAACACAGGATATAGCAGACGGCCTGATTTCACACAAAAACTCAACATTTTTCTCATCTCGCTCATTTGCATTTATAAGTTCATTTCTGAGATCATCAAGTAAACTGTTCTACATTGGGAAATCTCTTTTCTGAGGAATCTCAATTCAATAAAATACTTAAATGATTGGAAAAAAATTTAAATTGATCAATTATTATTATAAGTTGAACTATTTTAACTAAATAATATGATGTATTATTATGACAATCGAATTTCTCTAGAATCTATTAGGAGTGAAGAATTGGAGCAGTCCAAGGATTACATGGAGAGATAATAAGGTAAACAAATATAATAGAATAGAAATTTATAATATATCCATAATATGGGATTTAGGAAATCATTTCCACTTCCACAGACATTTTAGAACTATCATCAAGAAGAAGCTATCGATTTTTTTAAAGGATTCTTTCCTGTGACTTAACGTAGTGAGGATGTTTCGAATGTAGGCTGAAGAGTTTTTTAATTGGAGTTTCTCTTGCTAAGCAGATCAACTTTAGAAGTACTAGTATACAGGGATAGTATGATCGACATGCATGCTAGTACCCAAGGTTAGTAGATTTATACTATAATGCAGATAACATGAAAATTCATTAGTTCCATGGTATTTAGGCAAATCAACGTAACCATTAATTCAAAAGCATTCGACCTGATCGAGATAATATCTTATTTGTAGTCATGTAATTTATCCAATAAAGCGTTTAATAATATAACAGTCGATCAGCTCCAGCCCCCAGGCCATACAACGGAATTCAGTAGGAACTGGATGTAATGATAAGATCCAAATTATATGGGATGCCCACTTATAAAATAGTGTTGAAATCTCTCACATTATTAATAAGCCTGGAATTATTCCTTTGTAAACGTTGATTAGATTCATTAAGGCTTAATTTGGAATGATTAAGGCTTAATTATGTTATACTTATAATAATATTGTTACAATACACAGCTTTTATTTATAAAGCTGTTCTCCGTTTTGACAAATAAGTACACTTACTTATTCTAATCATTCCACAGTTATCTAGCTAGTAGCCACCTAGAACTATCGAATGAGCTGAAAAAATCGAAACTTATAGACAAAATCACTACCATAAAGTGGTAGTGACTTCATATCAGACACTTCTCTCAGACCTGGTTGGTCTTTCGGTAGAATAGGGGTGTTGATTTTTCGATAACTTTACTTATTCTTATTCTTAACTGTATTATCTCTTATTCATTCCTCCAATCTTCCTAATGAATCCTATATATTTCAATTATTTGATTCTTCATACGATTCTGGTTCTCCATACAAACTTAAACTATTGAAAAATGTTCCGGAGATTATTAATAGAAGATCATTGATAAGTAATTACAAATATAAATTGATTACTTACAACGTCAGCAGATGCTGGAGGGGGCTGGGAGGCTGGTGGTTGGCCCCACCAACGAGGGGGTCCAGGGGGGGGCCCAGCCGCCATCGCCCCCTTGGCACCTATACCAGCATTAAAATCTCCAATCCATGAAACTGGCTGCGTCGTTCTATCTGCTTCTCTCGTCCACAAAATCTTTTCAGTCAACAGTTTTCGATTTTAGATATCAAATATCCAAGAACTTTGAGCTAATCTTCAAGTCTCTCACGTGAAAATTTGAGCTATAGCCAACAAATTCGTACAATTCTTGTTCAAATAGCTAACACACAAATTACCTTACACGTTCTTCAATAAAATTTGTAGACATGTTATCAAAATGAATAAAAATTATTGATAGTTTTTAACACTTTAAAATGTCTTGCACGATGTACAGAAATGTCTCTGGAACTCAAAATTAAAACACGAAAACATATAATCCTCACTGATAGGTTCTCACACAATAGTTTTTTTTTGTTTACGAGAACCAATCAATCAATAACATGTAGGCCTATAGTTATACGACAGCCTCCATCAATCGAACAACAAAATGACTAGCGATACAGTGGTAATCAACTAGTCACCACTTGCAACTGAAGTCCAAGTTTTCAAATACAGTTTGCAAGATTTACTCGAATTTGTGTATCTCCTACAGTTTTTTGTAAGGTACCGGTAAGATTGTCAATCTTTCTAAAGGCGGAATTTTTCGCAGAATCACTAATTGCAAACCGAACAGTTTCACCGCGTGCGTGTTTGTAACCGACCGCGAATTTTGCGCGCGCGATCAAGCTAGCCGTGTTGGCGAGTTCTCGGCAGGCAGACGCACACAGCACATCACACGTGCTCGCGGCTGCAGTGCAATGTTGTCAATGAAGGCGCATCCTTCGACCTCTGAACTCTGCACAGTGCACAGGTCTTCCGCTAGGCAGCAGCACTTGCCCGATAACCAGCTCTAGGATGAGCGCTGTACTGTACTGTTCCAAGCTTCCTGCTCACTAATTTTTATCTTTGTACTTGGGGGCGCCTCTGCAATAGGCAAAACACCTGACACCTGAAAAGACGAGGACAGTGCGATGGTCGCAGCGTTATCTGTTCCTCTGATCAACGAGCGTTTCTCCGGTGCAACTTTCTTTCACAATAAAATACCTATAGTTGAATATACGGAATATATTGAATTTAAAATATGTGATTTGATGGACTCAATGCCTTCATGTTTAACAAAACGTTAATCAAATTATGTTCTACCTACAAACTTCATTCTATCAAACTATATTTCTTCCACAATGAAGTACATAATTTTATAGACTTGGGCCCGAGAAGATAACATAGTCCTCCCCTTTAAACTAATGTGTTGTCCCGTTCTCGTACGATTTGAAAAAGGGTCAGGTGCAGTTTTCTCGTATAGTGGAGACGCAGCTTAACAAAACGTAAATCAAACTATGTTCGGGTGAACTGAGTTTAAACGAATATGGTGCAACCTTGTTCAAAACCTTGAATAACCGTTTGAGCACCTCAAAATATTGAACTGAGAGCTTCGGTGTGAGTATCTCTTGAGTAGATTTATCAATTTCATAATTAAACAATCAAGACAATTGATTGATATTATGATACTAAACTTGAAAATCATTATTAATCAAATTATTAATGGAGGGAGCCTTAGCAAGCATAGTAAGTAGCGTGCGTATTTTAGTAGCGTACGTGGACGCATTTCCAATGCAAAACAAGCAGATAATATTATTGATATTAGTATCGAAGCTGTTGCGATTTATCGAAACAAATATTTCTTTGAACATTTATGATGAATGTAATTTGGATCAGTCAAATCGTTAATCGTTTGGTGTATTCCATGTCCCATCTTATAATTCTATCAGAATATATTCAGTATTGATCAGTCAATATTATTTTAGTCATTAGTATTCAATTATCTGTGTGATACAATTATTATTATTATTATTATTATTATTATTTGCCGACTTCACAGCCTAATGGCTGGCATTAAGAATTTAAGAGTAGCTTACATACGGATCAATGATCAAGTATGCACCCTCCAATACTGTACACTTTGTTTCCTGGAGTTATTTCTGAGTGTGCTTCAAATGTTTTTAGAACTTTATAAGAACCCTTTTTCCATTTTCATTTTTATAAATTTATATAAATATTTATATTTTTTATCATTTCTTTTTAAACTTTACTTTGAACCCAGATTTTTTTTTTTTTCAATTTTTAACATTTATATTGCAACCCCCCATTTTTTTTTTTCTATTCGCCTACGCTATTTTTTTTTTTATTATTATTATTTTTTTTTTTTTTTTTTTTTACCTTATGTGCCTAGAAATTTCCGAGTTATTGAACATGTGTCCAGTACAATTGACTTTTGAAGTGAAATGTAGATGTTAGGTGGCAAACCAAGATCAGAGATATACTTATGAAGAGACTTCGAAATTACAGCAGTTGAAGAAATCACTATGGGCACTGTGAAAACTTTATTTTGATGCCACATTTGTCTAATTTCTTCGGACAAAGGCTGGTACTTGACAATTTTCTCTGAAATTTTCTTCTGTACATTGCTAGTATTTGGGACAGCTATGTCAATCAGAAATGTTCTCTTCAATGTTTTGTCAATGAGTGTCATATCCGGTCTATTGTGCGGTATTGTCCTGTCTGTTATTATATCTCTATTCCAGTATATCTTGATTTTATCATTTTCCATAACTGCTTTTGGTTTGTACTTATAATAAGGTTCACTTGATTCAGCTAAATTGTATTTTTTTAATTATTTCTTGATGGACTATTTTACATATATTGTCATGTCTGTGAACATAATCTGATGCAGCTAGAGATGAACAACCACTGGTGATATGATCGATTGTTTCCTGTGCCTTATCACAAAGCCTGCATGAATCTGTAGTCACTGTAATGTCCTTAAGTATATACTTCCTGTAATTACGTGTATTAATGATCTGGTCCTGGATTGCTATCATGAATCCCTCAGTCTCCACAAACAGATTTCCATGCGTTAACCAAGAGTTGGATGCCACACTATCCATTTCAGGCTGTGATATGAAGTTTATGTGCTTACCATGGAGTGCTTTCTGCTTCCAAGCGATTTTTTTCTTATCAAATGTCTGGACTTTTGATTGTGGTTCAAATGCGCTGTTATTGAGCTTCAATGGTGTACCTGAGGTCTGTAGTTTAAGTAAAACATTGTACAAAGGTACTACCTCAGCTTTCTGTTGGAAATACTTGCGCATGACATCCATCTGCCTGTAGCACATATTCCTAAGATCAACCACACCCCTTCCACCTTCTTTTCTAGGCAGAGAAAATCTTTCAACAGCCGAATGAATGTGATGAGCACCATATTTACTAAATGTTGTCCTGGTTAGGGTATTGAGCGCTTCCAAGTCTGTATCAGTCCAGTTGATGATTCCAAATGAATACGTCAAGATTGGGACTGCATATGTGTTTATTGCTTTAACTTTGTTCCTGCCAGAAAGTTCTGATTTCAAGATCTTCCTCAAACGATACAAATACCTAGCTTTCAAATCGGTCTTTATTTTAGAGTGACAGGTACCAACTCCCTGATGATATCCAAGGTACTTGTACGTTTCATCAGCACTCATATGCTCAATCAACTGGTTGCTGGATGTTATGAATGGCTGCTCAGATGTCTGCTTATGCTTCTTTATGGAATTGATTTTACACTTTTTAACACCAAATTTCATTCCTATATCCTGACTGAAGTCATCAGTGGTCTTTAGTAAATACTCCAACTCATGACGTGTAGAAGCATACAGCTTCAGATCATCGACATAAAAGAGATGTGAAAAAGTGTGTGAATCCTTATTTGGTGCTATGATTTTATATCCATACTTTGTATTGTTTAGAAGATTTGACAATGGATTCAAAGCAAGACAAAACCACAATGGACTTAGAGAATCACCTTGGAAAATACCCCGTGCTATGGGAATTGGGTTTGACTTGATTGTACCTCCCATGCAAAGTGTTGTTTTCCACCTGGACATTACACACTGCAAAAACTCCAACAGTTTAATGTTGACTCTGTAAAGCCTCAAGACATGCACCAACCAAGAGTGTGGGACACTATCATATGCCTTCTGGTAATCAATATATGCAACGTGCAAAGATCTTGACCGTTGCCTGGCATTTGCAATGATCTCTCCATCAACTATTAGCTGCTCCTGACACCCTCTTGACCGCTTACGACATCCTTTCTGCTCCTCACACATCAATGGTTCTATGTGACTGTTAAGTTTATCAGTTATGATTGATGTTAGCAGCTTGTAGATAGTAGATAGACATGTAATTGGCCTGAAGTTAGCTGGGTCAGTGCAGTCCTCACTTTTTGGCAGCAGATATGTAATACCACAAGATAGATGTTCTGGCATATTCTCTGGAGACTGAATGTATTGATTGAATAGCAATACCAGTGGTTTATGGAGGGAAGTAAATGATTTGATCCAAAAATTCTGTATTCTATCCGGACCTGGAGCTTTCCAACTATGAGTTTTTGCCACAGCCTTTTTTAAATCATCCCCTGTAATGACAATTTGTGGCATTTCCACAACATTTCTATGCTGGTCCAGCTCCTGTTGAATCCATGGGGCACTTTCATTGTGATCTACTTTATTGGACCATATATTTGACCAAAAGTGCTCTACCTCAGCTACAGGTGGGAATTCACTACTAATTTTTGCAGTAGCTGGTTCCAGAGATTTGAAGAATTTCTTTTGATTGACAAGAAACAGCTTATTTTGTTTATGTCTTAGTGTGCACTTCAGGTACCTCTTCAATCTTTTAGATTTAGCAGCAAGTAGCTGCTTCTTTGTATCCAAGAGCTCAATCAATTCATCCTCCTTCAGACCTAACCAAGAGATATTGTTCTTCCTGAGCTTCCTGTTGGAGAGGTTACCTCGCAAAAACTGAGTCAACTGACCTATTTCCACTCTCAATTTGGAAATCTTAGATTCCAATCTCCGTTGCCAATTAGGAATGTTGTCTCTCCTGAGTTCCTTTCCCTTCTTCAGATGTGAGGCTTTTGGTTGTTGGTTGTGTTTATGAACCACTGTCATTGCACCAGCATACATGTACAGAATTATTTCATCAACAGATGGTGTGGTATTATTTTCTAGCAGTTTGTTCAGGATTTGGTTCACTGTTTTAACTGTTGAGCCAACTTGAGATATATTTTGCAGACGCGGTATGGACTGTCTGTGATGAGGATCCATGCCTTCATATAAAATCAGCATTTCATTAAACTTATCTGCAATTCCATCTGCATATAAACTTGGATCACCAATCTCAATTTCTTCAGTAGGTTGAACAATATTTTCATGAATCTGTGGAACAGTTACTTCATCCTCCTCCACCACCCGCTGTTCCATTGGTACATCATCAACATCTGCACCAACATGTACACCCTCTTGCTCATGCCTTATATGCTCTGCCTCTCTCTTCAAATTGTCTCTCTCATTAGGTGGTATACGGTTACTTCGAATTATTACTCTTACTTGGTCTGAAAGTCTCTGTTCCGTCAAATCACTCAATTCTGGGAAATATTCTAAAAATTTATTACGGAGCAAAGTTCTATAACCAGTTCTAACATTTTCATTATCTGTAACTATAAAGTAGCAAAGGAGAAGTTTTTTATTTATATTATCAGTCCACTTCATCCTTTGTCGCGGTAAACCAGCAATTGTGGTTGCAGGACGAATATCCTGCAAAACACCAGCAGCAGGTGGATGAACAAGATCATCTTCTGTATCCAGTTGAGACCCGTGTTGAGCCACCCGCAAATCAGTTACTGCTGGTGCAGCTTGGAGATCTTGGGTGCTGCTGTCATCTTCATTATCGGATTGCCTCCTTGTGGTTCCGGTTGGGGAAAAGGCGCCACTTGGTCCACCTATAGCTTCCCCCACAGGCTGGGCATGACGACGGTTCCGAACAGAGGCAGCCTGAACCCCTGACCCGCCCCTATTGCTTCTTATAGACCTCGGAGCAATTTTATCACGGGTGACGTGAGCAGCTAACACACGCCCCCGGTTTTCGCGGTTGATGCTTCATGTGCTCTTTCCCCTGAACACACTACTACCTGGGACGCAACCGTGTTCGTTGCCAACCAGTCTACATCAACCACTTGCTAGGACCCCGGGGGATCGCCACACCCCAGACAGAATAAATTCTGTCCCCCTGCGGGTTTATTATTATTATTATTATTATTATTATTATTATTATTATTTCTTTTTTTTCTCTGTGTTATAATCTCTAGCAGCCGGGGTAACTGGAGACCCAAGGCTACAGAGCCAGCACCAAGAGTAGAGACTCAGACTTGTAATTATTTACTCCTATTACTCACTCACAGACTTAAAAACTTGCGTACAATGTTTGCTGTACCCAGGAGAGCTGCTTTCTGCATGATTCTCAGGTGCCAGTTGTTCAAGCCCAGCTTTTCTTTAGCTTGTACCCACTCCCTTGTGACAAGCCCGTTTGTGGAGATAACAATTGGTATCACTTCAACACTTTCCAATCTGTATATGTCTTTCAATTCAACAGAGAGTGGCTGATATTTTCTTTTCTTCTCAGCTACAGTACTTACTAGATTGTCGTCTAGTGGCACTGCAACATCTATAATGTAGGCCTTCTTACATACTCTGTCAAACAGTACAATATCTGGGCGATTAGCCTCTACTGCCCTATCGGTCATGATTGCACTGTCCCACAGAAGCTTTGCTGTCTCACTCCGCAGAACCTGGTCAGGCTTACACTTGTAATAAGGAGCCTCATTATCTATGAGTCCATATCTTTTTGCCAGAGCCTGATGGACTACTTTGGCAACATTATTGTGGCGCTGAAGATATTCAGTTCCAGCCAGTGCAGAGCAGCCACCACAAATGTGCTGGATTGACTCTGTTGTCGCTCTACACAGGCGACAGCTGCTGTCTACCACCTGACTCATAATGAACCTCTTGTAAGCCCGTGTTGCAATCACCTGGTCCTGGATAGCTAACAGAAACCCTTCAGTTTCACCAAACAGATTGCCAGTCTGTAGCCATTCTGTGGAACTCTTCTTATCAATGACCTCTGCATTGATTGCAGCAGCAAATCTCCCATGAAGCTCTTTTCGTCTCCAATCCTCTACCCTCTCCCCCAATGTGACAACCTCTAACTGTTGGGCCTGCTGAGCCAGGTTTAATGGGCTGTACTCCTTATCCACTGCACAGATGACTTGCAGCAGTTGACTATTACTGCTCTGGAAGTACTGGCATAATTTTTCCTCTTGCTGTCTGCACACACCCTCCAGACTGAGTAAACCTCTCCCACCCATATGTCTTGGGAGATAGAGCCGCTGACTGGAGCTCCGGGGGTGATGCAACCTATACCTTGTGAGAGTTGTTCTGATCTTCCTATCAAATTCCTGAAGGGCAGTGTTTGGCCACTTCACCACACCAAAGGTATACATTGCTACTGGGACAGCCCAGGAGTTTATTGCTGATATCTTATTTCTCGAGCTGAGTTCTGTTTTACACACCTTTTCAACTCTCAGCACAGTCTTTTGCATTATTTCTCTCCTGATTACAGTATCAGCCCTGCAGAGTAGCTGTGCCAGACCCAGATACTTATAGTCACTTGTCCTCCCAGACTCTGTATTACCATCTCCTCACTCATCTGTGTTGGCCTATCAACTTCATTTTCAATTTGACCTCTTCTAACTTGCAGCACTGCACACTTGTCCAGGCCAAAGTCCATACAAATTGAATTGCTGAAGCTTTCTACCAACTCGAACATGCTCTTCAGCTGATCTGGATTTGCAGCATATACCTTGAGATCATCCATGTAGAATGAGTAGGAGACTTTAGTGTCTGGGTTCCTCTTTAGAACATACCCATAACCTGAGGCTCTAAGCATTCTGCTGAGAGGAGTCAAGGCCAAGCAGAACCACAGTGGACTGAGGCTATCCCCTGAAATATTCCTCTCTAACAGGGATCTCCTGTGTTCTGTATAACTGACTCCCCCACCCCACCTGCAATGTGGTCTTCCATTGAGCCATGGTATTTGACAAGAAATCAACAAGAAGAGGGCTTACCTTGTACATTCTCAGTACATGCTTCAACCAAGAGTGGGGGACAGAGTCAAATGCTTTCTTATAATCCACCCACCCCACAGAAATGTTGTGGGACTTTTTCCTCACTTGCTGAGCTATGATGCCATCCACCACAAGCAACTCCTTACAACCCCTGGCCCCTTTCCTACAACCATTCTGCTCAGGTGCTAGGAGATTATTCCTGTCCAGGTGATCATAGATCTTTGTTGCAATTATTGCGGTCAGCAGCTTGTAAACAGTTGGCAAACAAGTTATTGGCCGGAAGTTCTTAGGATCCTGCAAATTCCCTTTCTTTGGAAGCATGTAGGTTATTCCCATTGTCAAGCTTTCAGACAGTAGCTCTGGATTTTCAATTACTTTCTGAAACAAAGAAGTGAGCACCTGATGTGTACATGGCAAATACTTCCACCAAACATTGTGTACTCCATCAATACCTGGGGCTTTCCAATTTTGAGTTCCCCTGATGGCTGTCTTAACATCATCTATTGACAACACAATGTCTGCCATCATAGGTGTATCTTGGAGGCTCAATTCCTCATCTCTCAGCCAGTATGAGTTTTCATCATGCTGCTTTGGAACTGACCATATGTTTCTCCAAAATCCAAGCATTTCATTTTTGTCTGGAACTTGCTGCTGTTGCTGTTGTTGTTGTTCAACATCTCCTTCCAACCGCCGATACAACTCTTTCTGCCTCACAACAAAATCTGCATCATCCTTTCTTCTCTTTGCTGCCTCATTGTACCTCCTTATCCTTGCACCCAAGGCAGCTACCCTCTGACGCAGTTTTTCATCCTCTTCCTTCAACCTCTTCAGTAGATCTCTGTCATTCATGCTGACCTGTAACCTCTGTGCTACTGTTTTCACTCCAGCTCTGGCCTTTTTCCCACATTGCCTGCCTTTGGTGATGAACTCTGCTATATGACTTATCACTCGCCTTGCCTGATTTATTTTGCTCTCAATCCTTCTTCTCCAAGGTGGGCAGATACTTTCCTTCTGAGCTCCTGATCTTCCTACACCTGAATCTATTCTCGGTTTTTTGAGCTTCAGGCCCAAAGCAGAACAGACAGTCAATGCACCAATCTGTACTATTCCTACTAACTCCTCTAGGGATTCAGCCTGAGTCACATCCTGTGTTATTACAAGGTCCATTGTATGGCACAATTCTCGGAATTTTGAGTTACAGAAACTCTTGGGCACTTGAGGTCTGTTCTTGATGCTCATACCTTCATACAACATCTTATTCCTATTGTACCCTTCACCTAGGCTCTGCATGTGGGGGTTTGTCTCAGCAGGGATTGCAATTGGGGAGGAAGCTCTTTCCTCTTCACTGACATTCACAACAACTTGTTCTTCTCTCCCAACAGGCTGGTTTTCCTCCACTTGCTGGTCTTCAATCATTTCCTGACCTTCATCTATTATTATTATTATTATTATTATTATTATTATTATTATTATTATTATTATTATTATTTCTTTTTTCTTCTCTGTGTTATAATCTCTAGCAGCCGGGGTAACTGGAGACCCAAGGCTACAGAGCCAGCACCAAGAGTAGAGACTCAGACTTGTAATTATTTACTCACTCACAGACTTAAAAACTTGCGTACAATGTTTGCTGTACCCAGGAGAGCTGCTTTCTGCATGATTCTCAGGTGCCAGTTGTTCAAGCCCAGCTTTTCTTTAGCTTGTACCCACTCCCTTGTGACAAGCCCGTTTGTGGAGATAACAATTGGTATCACTTCAACACTTTCCAATCTGTATATGTCTTTCAATTCAACAGAGAGTGGCTGATATTTTCTTTTCTTCTCAGCTACAGTACTTACTAGATTGTCGTCTAGTGGCACTGCAACATCTATAATGTAGGCCTTCTTACATACTCTGTCAAACAGTACAATATCTGGGCGATTAGCCTCTACTGCCCTATCGGTCATGATTGCACTGTCCCACAGAAGCTTTGCTGTCTCACTCCGCAGAACCTGGTCAGGCTTACACTTGTAATAGGGAGCCTCATTATCTATGAGTCCATATCTTTTTGCCAGAGCCTGATGGACTACTTTGGCAACATTATTGTGGCGCTGAAGATATTCAGTTCCAGCCAGTGCATTATTATTATTATTATTATTATTATTATTATTATTATTATTATTATTATTATTATTATTATTATTATTATTATTATTATTATTATTATTATTATTATTATTATTATTATTATTATTATTATTATTATTATTATTATTATTATTATTATTATTATTATTATTATTATTATTATTATTATTATTATTATTATTATTATTATTATTATTATTATTATTATTATTATTATTATTATTATTATTATTATTATTATTCAAAATGACATTTAAAAAATTCTTCAATTGCTTAATAAATATGGGTCTGTATCGATTGATTTTGTCAATCGAAAAAGTGTCACGTACTCATTATCTTTTCATCGGCATTCTGAGATCGGAGAATTAAAATATTTTTATTTTAAATGGAAATCAGCACTGATAAAGAAATCTATATTCCCGATATCCGAGTCTTTTGGAGCACAAGACTAAATACGACTAACCAGTGCAATGTGCGATCTGTTCTCATAACGATGTGATTGATAACAAATCTCCGCCAGTGACAACAGGCAGTTCCCTTCACGTTGTATGTTAAAATAATTCAAGTGCATCCTGGTTCGTTGTTGTTTGGCGATTTTGAGTCGGCAAACAATCGTCTTTGTGAGCGAGCGGACGAAAACTAACGCGTTATTCATTGTAACACTGTCACGTACTATATCACTATGACTGGGAGCAGGCAGCGCGAGCGGGATTGGGTGGCGCTGGTTGCCTGTGAGGCCTCCACGACCAGATCAGAGCAAAGATTGGGTCAATCAGACAGCACATCTGAAGCACCGCTCTAATTGGATAGTACGTGGTTTAGGTGACCTTCTCAACCGCAGCAAAACGCGACATGAAATAGTTCAACACAAACCTGGTGGATCCACTATCTGCAGGTGAGCCCTTCTTTTATGCATTTGCAACTGTGAGAAGAAAATTTGAGCCGCTGTCAGAAATAATGAGATCATTGCTTGAAAGTGTTCATTGTGTCTGGCTTGTAGGTTCGGGAAAAGTTTCTCTGAAGTTTCGGACTTTTGTTCTACTTACTCCTTACTTTATTTTGAAGTTTTCTTTCGCTTTCTTCTTTATTTTTTTCTGAACTGTAATTTTTTATGCATTGTAAATGAAGATTTTTTTGATACTGCGGGTTAAGTGGAGAAGGGTGCTCGCATCCCTCAACTTCATTCACAGT
Source organism: Laodelphax striatellus (assembly GCA_017141395.1). Lineage (NCBI taxonomy): Eukaryota > Metazoa > Arthropoda > Insecta > Hemiptera > Delphacidae > Laodelphax > Laodelphax striatellus. Next base: position 28,598,205 of record CM029533.1, on the reverse strand, counting down.
ATGTTTATAATGTACAAATTGGAAAATATCATGTCAATTTCATCTATCTATCTACAGTTTGGTACCCAATTCTCCGCCAAAAGCTGTTGGTGTGATAGAGGGAGACCTAAGTACACCAGCTACAGGCCTATTTACCTGAGCACTCCAGACCTAAGACACCTAGAAGTGGCGGTGCAGATGAAACGACTGAAAGTGGAGGACTGCTTTTACATGCAGAGGTGAAGGCAATTTCAGGATGTTAGAGACTATCATAGTTGTAAATGGAAAATTACGATAAAAAATCGACAAATAATTCTGGGAAAATATTTGTAAAGGGCTCGAACATTCCATATCAAGTTGCAAATACTTGTTGTCTTTATGGTTTTTCTAGAACTCCTAGTTGAATACAAAAACTTGAGAATTACTTTCTAAAGCTTCTATAATTCCTTACTAATGGTAAGGAATAAGAAGAATCATTTAGGAAATGGATCAAGCTTAAATCGCTTGAGGAATGTGTATATTGAGCTCGGGGCTCAATTTGGGGTGGAAATGTCTTTCTGTGAAAAATCAAATTATCGGTGGAATGGTTAGAGGAATGGCAAAGGGTGAGTTGTAGTTTTAGTCAATCCCTAGAAATCGAGCACTGTATAAACAGGATCAGGAATAATCATTGCGAGGATTTTTTAAAAGAAATGTGAGAGTTGAGATTGCTACTCAGAAAGTATCTGTGTCTCCGTTTTGACGAATCATAATCGAGGAAAAAGAGTTTTTTGAACTTTGAACATGAAATGACTAATGTCACGAGGAAAAAAATATTATGAAAACATCAAATTATTCATTTTACAAATAATGATAAAAATTTGGTGCATGATTTATTCCATAGTTACCTGATTATGAAAATTTTATTGTTAAACACCGAAAAGGCATTTCAAACCCTAAATATTAAGGAAAATATCGAAATTATGTCGAACTTGCTCACTTAATCTCAAGAAATTCGATAAATCTCGAAGTTAACCATCATAATTTTGGGTATTTTCACAGGAGGTCAACAGTAATAATGTAAAGCTATATCTCACAAATATTTTTCGCAAACTGTTGAGGCAACTGCAAAACTCTAATACGTTTCCCTGTTGATTTAATACTTTGACTTTTCCGACAATGAAACGGCTTCTGAAGCACAAGGGTATATCGACCTGCGTACAGTCCTCCCAGGACCTTAGTCTGTCGCTGTATTATTCAAATTCAAATGGTGGTATCTGAACTGGTCCCGTAATAAATAACATGTGGAGCTCCCAAGCTAGTAGCGCACAGTCCGGTCGAAGTTTTGAATTGTTGTCTGAAAATCTCATAACTTTGAATGGGATCCACTCGGTTTGTCCAATCGATCAAAGTTTAGTCTCTAGATGAGAAAACTTCACTAACTGCAGGCCTCAGTATTATAGCGACTGTATTAAAATTCTCATACGCTAGTTGTGGCTATTTATCAAGCCTTTCTATCCAGCAACCAGTGGGTAGTGATGTAGATATTCCATGTTGTCCTTTTAACTCGGATTATTTCAGCTTATTTGTCCATATTCCAAGACTCATTCAATCATTTTAATCAACTACTCCCTTCTTCTCCTTCTTGGTGAGCAAAGAATATGACTGTATTTGAATGAATTCTAAAAGAAATAAATAATTGAAGACATTAAAATCAGTCTATTGAAATATCTTGTCCCACCAATCAAATTATCAGTCTCGCAGGAGGAAAGTGATTCATTTTCCCACCCCTAGAAAAGGAGACGGTACTATTCCAGTCTCTAATACTGTTTCAGATTTAGTGTTCAAGTCATCCATCTAACTGTCTGTTGCATGAAAATAATCCAATTGAATTTAACCGGCGTGAAGTGATATCATCTAACGAAATCAATGCGAAGAGAACCAATGAACGAGTATGACGTCAATGCAATGAAAATTTATTTAATCTAATTTCATTTATTTACACATCATTTCCAAAAATTATAAAATATTATGAGGTTAGGTAACCTCACTCAAAACTATGTTGAGACACCATGTCAAATATTTAGTCGATTTTCAATGTCACGACAGAAAACCTTGAAAAACTCGCTCGAATCGGGGGTTACGATGCGTCTCTCAGCTCTACCGTGAATTCGCCCTTGGAATAACAGTAGTAGGCGATGAAAGCATGCTCTATTCCTAGATTTTACTTGGAACTAGCCGTAAAAGAAAGTTCAGTGAGTTTTGTAAATTTTTCAGTCTTTAATTTACCTTACATACTAGACCAGATACCAAGATCTAAATAGACAAGAGGAAAAAGTGAATAAATAATAGGGTAGGTAGAGTATAATGCTTAGAGCTAGAGTATAATGCTTCGAGCTAGAGCAAGACGTACAGAGGCGTCATTTGGGGAGGACAGGGGGGGGGCATTTGCCCCCCCTGATTCCTGGGTTACAGAAAATATTCTGTACTAGCTAATGTACAAATGAGCAATTTATCCGGTAAACCCCCCCCCCCCCCATGGTTTTGGTGAAATGACGCTACTGAAGACTTAATAACTCTCTATACGAGAGTATATATACTATGCTGTATATAGGTATAATCGAATGATTCGCTTAAAAAGGGCTAGAATTGTTTAAAACAAACAAACTACATTCAATAATATTGAAGAATACAAATAATAATCTAGTATGGATAGAGTATTTGAAAGATGATAGTGACGGTTTTCAAGAAAACTTCCATAAGATTTGGTAGTTTGCAATAACCAATAACAAATAGGCTAACAATCCAATAGAGCAAGATTGTAGTGATGCTAGGCTATATAACAGGCTTCTGGTTATGTTATCAACATGCACATCGTCAAGCCATGTTTGTAAGTGAAATTGGTAAAAGGACACTGTTTCTAACAAGTATGCACAATACATCATACTCAAGCATAATAATATGTTGCTTATAACAAGCCACTGAGGGTGGTGCATTCGATTTCTTCGCACGCTCAGGCCTAATAAGAAACTAATGCTGGCGGCTATTGTGAAGTAAATAATATATACGAATGGCACAACGGATATTGTTGACTGAGAACCAGCTATCGCTTTGTCCCTGGCAGATAACAAGATCAGGATCACTTGCGAGTAATAA